>NSGQ01000017.1:0-250508 GCA_003676035.1 Spathaspora sp. JA1 | reverse complement strand
CTGAGTTTATATTTGGTTTCTTTTAATACTCAAGAAGACCCCGAGGGGAATGGAGAGTATATCATGAAAGTAATGAAGGATGTTTACAACAAGGGATCTCATGCTAGTGATCCAGATGTGACTTATGAAAAGCTTGAACCTGGAGATGAAATCACGTTGAAAACAAATAATACTAAACCGATTAGAAATAGAAGATTTTGTGTTGATGGAAGTATAATTGCCTTGCCTGAACAAGAACAATGTGAAATCAAAGTAAGTATATCAAATAATGTACATAAGAATTGGAACTTGTATATAATCCATTAGAAATTACACGTTATATAATACACATCTACTGTCTGTACCCGTTTCTTCCTCCTCTGTAGTTACCACGTCCTGGTGGGAGGTAACCTGATCTTGATTGTCCTTGATTATAGTCTCTTCTACCTTGACCATAGCCTTGGTTTTGTCCTTGTCCTTGACCGTAGCCTTGACCCTGACCATAGCCTTGACCTTGACCTTGGCCATAGTTTTGATTATTACCACCTTGTCTGTACCCCTGGTTGTAGTTTTGATTATAACCTTGATTTTGATAACCCTGATTCTGGTAGCCCTGGTTATAATTCTGATTATAGCCTTGATTTTGGTAACCCTGTTGGTTATAGCCTTGGTTATACCCACCTTGATTATAGCCACCTTGACCTTGATTTCGGTTATATCCTTGATTGTTATATCCTTGATTATAATTCCTACTATAACCCTGGTTATACCCTTGATTCTGTCCTTGAGGTGCTGAGTCCGGCAATACACCATCCTTCAAATATTGCAAATAAGATCTATATCCACCACGTCTCATAGCATAAACCTTATAAATTTCCGTGCCTGCTGGTCCGGCATTAATATATTCTCTATTATCACTAGGAGCATTAAATCTTCCATATCTTGGACCACCATACATTAAATTACTCTTGTCTTCTTCAGTCAATGCCGGGAGGTGCGGAATATACCCATTCAACAACATGCTTTTACCTACTGTTTTAGGCGGCATTTCATACGTTACTTGAAAGTATTCCTTGTTGTTTATATTAGGCATGTTTCCTTCTTTCAAAGGGAATTTAAAAATGGCATTAGGTTGGAATGATTCGTTCTTAATGGCTGTTCCTGCAAGACTACTCTTAGCGAACTTGAATTGTACTTGTTTGGTTTTCTTTGTGTATAATTCTTCTTCAAATTTGGTATAGTTTTTATTTTCAGTGGATATGAATAAAACAGCTTGTTTGTTTGTATTTCTATCAATTTCTTCTGGAGTCAATAATTTATATTTCGCTTGAACAGCAGTCAATAATCTAGTCTCATCAATAAAAGGCAATAATGGGATCCCCTGCCAACTCATTTTCTTTCCATTCATATCAATTTTAAAATCTTCGGGATAAAAATCAATAATTTCACTATCTTCATCCGACATTAATCCTCTAAACACCTCAGGTAAAGTATGGCCCGAGGCAGCCGGTAATACCGACATCAATTGTTCATATGGTCTAAATGGTTCACCCAAGTCGAATTTAATAACACCCTCAGGAACCAACTCTCCGATGTTGGTGAAGTCAGCGGCAAATGGGGCATAATGATAGGGGAAATACCATTGCCAAGAAGGACACCCTTGATAATAGTATAATAAAACCCACGCGACTCCTTCCAAGTAATGACGAACCACTTGTCTTCTAGTTTGATCGATTTCCTCATCGGTTTGTAAATGGAATTTGGTCTGGTAGTAACGTTTACGATATCCTGGTTCCCATAATTTAACATCATCAGGGGTTTCTTCATCTTCTTCAGCAGGTCTCTTTTTAACTTCAACGTCGGATGATTCTTCCGAGGTTGCGGATGATTCTTCCTGTACGGCTTCACGTGCTTGTACTGCACTTACTGGAGTCTTTTTTGAATCAATCAACTTTTTCAAAGCTGCAGCGGCGTCATTATTTGCTAAATTAGCATTGGTTATAATGTCTCTGTTTTGAACAATATCCAGGTTAGATAATGGCGCATATCCCTCGACTAACTCCCCACTTGTAGTCATTAATGGCATATTGACATCAGCAGTTATTGGAGCCTTGTCCTTGCCCTTGGTCACTTGAGGTAAATAAACATCTTTAAGTGCTTGTTCTTGCTCATCAACCATTTTCCGTCTCTTCTTACCTTCTTCTCTTCGCATTTCCTGTTCCCTTCTCTTGCGAAAGATTTCATCTTCCTTGTAAGCCAAATTACCCATCAATTTCTCAACACTATCAATGTTCAACTGTCCATCACATGTGACATAATCACGTAATCTAGGTAAACTTCGTTTCCAACAGTTTACCAATATATCAATCCCATTATCTCTAACATCCAAACTTGGTAAATGAGGCAAGAAATCATTACCGACGAAAAAACACATAAACACCCAATCATCAATCGCCCGTTCCAAATCAAATGCAAATGGTAATTGAGGATTAAACAATTCAACCGCAAGATATTCCCTTAATACATTAACATGTAACCACAAGAATGGTTTACGTTTATCCTTTTCTTGAATCAATTCGTTTTCTTCTTGAGTCATTGACAATTGATCAGAAACGGTCATTCTCTTGCCCTGATTAGCAAACACATCTTCTCTTAAAACTCTAAAGTGAGGTTCATGAGTAGCCAACCCCAAGAAGATCAAATCGGCATCTAATCCATATATACAATGTTTTGTATTCGGATTATATTGAGGATCGGACCGTTGAGACCGAATAAAACTCATTAATTTATGTTCACCTTCTCCAGGGACGGTCGCATCACTGATTATCACTTGCAAATTCGCCCAACCAGGATCACTGGTCAACTTATAAGCCACCCAATACCTCAATGCCTCAGCAAGACGATCCATGAATGGTGTACCTGGAGTAATTGCATTTGAATCCCATTGTTTCTTCCCCTTGATAGCATCATCAATGACTTCTCCACGCAATTCCCTCTCCCTTATATCCCGCTCCATTTCCTCTTGTTTAATCTTGGCATCTTGAGCAGATCTGAATCTTCTGGCACGTTGTTGATTCATTTTCGCTCTGGGTGCAACCCCATCAACGGCAATCATAAGCACTTTTCTAGGTCTAGCCATCATAAGAACACGATCAGTATATGTGAAGACATCTAAAAACATCTCGTCTTCAGTCTCTGGTGCAGGTTTATGTTCAGGGTGAGAACAAGGGTGAACAATCCCATTCATATCAAGATATAAATTATCAATTTCTCCATTAGGGTTGGGATCTTCATATTTGGGACCTCCGATATCATTTTCCTCGGCTTCTATTACCGGGGATATAATCTTGGGATACTTTCTAGAAAGCCATCGAAACAATGCAGGAACACCCATGTTGACTACTGTATATTCAAGGCTTTATGAAGAGAAGAGTTGGTCTTTGTGAAAAGAATTCCGAGATTGAAGAAAAAATTGTGCGAAGAGAATCACGTGATGGAATTTCCTATTTGGGAGAGTAGTGAGGGATGGCCGCAGAAGAGAGCTAATACAACATTACATTTTGATTAAATTACATGCATATCTATAACTTTTTTTTAATGATGATCCCGTTTCTTATGAGGTTGATGTTGATGTTGACCTTGGTTAGATCGTTTCTTGCCTTCATGAGCCACTGGATTTGGAGTTGGACTGAATTTCTTGGCTTCTGGTTTTTCTACTGTTGGTCTATGTACTGTTAACGTGCTTTCTGTGAATGGATATCCGAGGGGTTTGCTTTGAGCTGGAGCAGCAGTAGCAGTAGCAGTAGCGGCAGCAGGCAATGGGGTCAAACTTGGTTCAGGTTTAGCAAGAGGGATGGGAGTAGTTTGACTAGGAACCACAGGCAATGAAGCTGGTGGTGCACCAGTTTGCTTTTCTAACCGTTCAACTTTCTTATTCAACATTTTAATCTTGACTTCAAACAATTTTTCAACTTGTGCTTTAACATTAGCTCGCTCTTCTTCCAATTTCTTTTCAAATTGAGCATTTAATTCAGTAATCTCCTTTGAGGCATCAGCATTACTAGCAAGCTTCTCCTGGTATTCCTTTTCCAATTCTTCCTTGCGCTTATTCACAGATTGTTCAAGTTCTTGATACTTCTTGTCAATCTCTTCCTGAGAAATCCCAGCACCAGCACTAGCACCCAGCTTTTCATACTCCTCCTTTAAGGATTTCTGAAGTTGTTCCTTTTCTTGATTAAACTGTTCTCTCAATTCAGCTTGTTTTGTACTTAATTGAATAACAAGATTGTTCTTTTCCTGAGTTAACGTGTTTATATACTTGTTAGATTCCAGTTTAGCATTCTTTAATTTGTTATTCAAATCCTCGATTTCCAATTTAGCATTTGCAGCTTCCTGTTTCGCACTCTCAATCTCCAGTTTAAGCTTATCGATATCTTCCGAGCTGGCCTTTTCCTTTTCATCCACTTCCAAACTAGCTTTTAACTGAGTGATTTCCGTTTGATAAACTTGAATTTTTTCATTCATGGTTGTGATTTTTGAATTTGCTCGTGATGTAACATCTCTCAATCTTTCTCTCAACCCAGCCACTAATGTACTCTCAGATTGTTCAGTCGCTAATTTCAATCGACCATTTTCTTCCGAAAGGAGAACAACTTGTTGTTTTTCAAATTCAATCTGACTACTCAATTCATTGACTTTAGTCCTGAGTGGCTCCAATTCATTAGTCACTGTTTCCAATCTCAGTTCCAACTCAGCAAGTTTCTCCTCCTTCTTTTGATTCTCATGTCGTAACGTACTATTACTTTCTTTAATAATGTGTAATTGTTCCAATTGTGAAGCAACTTCAGCCTGTTCTTTCAAATTAACATCTAAATTAATCAGATTAGCGTTATTCAAAGCCGACTTATTAATTGATAGTTCATATTGAAGTTTTTCCAATTTGGTTTTCAAAGCTTGATTTTCTTCATTGGCAACTAATAACTTGGCCTCACTGGTTTCCTTTTCATGACGAAGATAACTTACAACCTGGGTGAAATCTCCTTCTACTTCGGAATTAGAACCTTTAGTCAATTCCAATTGGTTTAATAATAATTCATTTTGTTCTTTTAACTCAACAATCTTGTTATTGGATACCGACAAGTCAGTCTCAAGTTGAGATTTCTCACTAGATAATTCTTCTTCTCGGAGTTGTAACGATTCTTTTACACCTTGCAATTTTTCATTCAATTGTCTAGTCTCGTGTTCCTTTGATTCAATCTCACTCTTTAATGACTCAATCTGAGCACCTAACATTGAATTCCTGGTCATTTCAGCCTTGTACTTGTTTTGAACATCTTCATATACATTAATATGATTATCAAGATTTTCCCGAATCGAGACAATCTTGGCTTGATAATCACGATCTAACCTATCATAACTGTCAGCCTTGAATTTAAATTCATTCAATTTCAGTTTCAAATCATCAACTTCACTCAAATGAGTGGATTTAATCAATTGTAATTCTTTAGATGTGGAGTTGTACACTTCCGTCAATTTATTCACTTCAGTTTCAAAATATTCCTTGACTTTAACTAATGATTGATATTTGGAATCTGCATCTGTCTTGTATTGTTCAAATGAATTCGTGGCGTTGATTAATGCAGTTTCGCTTGCTTTGGCTAGGTTTGATAATTCTTCAACTTGACTTTCAGCAATACGTAAATCTTCCTTTAATTGATTAATTTCAAATTCACCAGAAGTAGCGGATGTAGAAGTTGTAGGAACAGAAGCAGGCACCGAATGTACTACTGTCTTAGACTCAATCTTTCTCTTTAATTCATCAATAATTCGTTCCTTTTCAGTCAACTTTGTTCTTGATTCAAGCAACTGACGACTAATTTCATTAACTTGTTCCAATTTGGCATTTTGAGCCTTGAATGCTAATTCAGATTGACTGGTTAAAATAAGCACCCGTTCTTCCTTTTCTGCAAGTTTCAGTTGTAAAGACTGATAATTCTCAACTGATGTATTGAGTTTAGCCGATAATTCCCGGGAAGATTCTTCTCGATCTTTCAAGAGTGATTGTAAATTAAGGACAAATTCATTAAGTTTAGTCTTGTCTGTTCTTAACGCATCAATTTCATTGGTTAATGATTTCTGCATGGTTTCAGAAAACACCTTTTCTCGTTCAAGTGTATTTATAAGCACGCGATTGGCAGAAACTGTTGATTCCAAATCACGTAATTCTTGAGATTTATCAACGAGTAAAGTTTCTTGTTTATTAGCTTGACTTTGCCAAAATTGAATCTCTTTTCGAATTTGATTCAATTCTTGTCGAGTATCCTCGAGTGATTTAGTTGAATTTGCCAATCTTGACTCTGCCAATTCTGCAGATTGTCTCGATGTTGTAACTTTCAAGGCAATTTCATTCTTTTTATCAGTGACTTCACGTAACTTTTCACTTAAGTCACGTATAGTCTTGGAAGATTGGTCCTTTAATTCAGTCATTATCCGATCACTTTCATTAATCTTTTTACGCAAATCTTCATTCACTTGACTGAGATATCTTGCTTCGGCACTGGATGAAGTTGGTTGGTCAGTGATTGTCTTGAGTGCATCTCTTTCCTTTGTAATTGCATCCAATTTAATATTCAAACTAGTTAACTCACTTTCTAATGTAAGTATAGCATCCTTGGCTTCTTCAATAGCTATACTCTCTGAATTGTTATTTTCCTCTTCTCGAGATTCCAATTGTTTCGACAATTGGCGAATTGCCACTAATAACTCTTCATTTCTTTGACGTAACTCCACAATATTTCTAAATTCAACTAATCTATCCGATATCAACTTATCAGAATCAGTTTCCAACGTTTCATCGAAATTACCAGTTTGAGATAAGATCTTCTCAATGGCATTCTTTTCACTTAAAGTCAATGGATCTTCATGATTATCTCTAATTTTCGAATGGATCAAATAATAACACAATTGTCTTCCTAAATCCTTGAGTAATTTCTTCATGCTAACCATTTCATTTTCCGTCTCCACAATTCGTGTTCTTAATCTCTTGGCGTCTTTTTCAACTTCAGTCTTTTCCGAACGAACTGTTTCTACTTTACCAATCATATCCTTTAATGAAGCCTCATAGAATATCACTTGATCTCGATAATTCGTCAATGCAGGTTTCTTAGATTCTAATTCATTTACAAATGCTTCTAATTGAAGTTCCATTTTTTGTTTCTGTGATCTTTCCAAAACTAATTGTTTCTTTAAATGATTATATTCTGAATATAATTTAGATAAGGAAATTCCATTGGTGGCAATCATAGTTGAAGATTCAGTCAATTTCGGCAAATCTGTTTCCTTATGTAATTCAGCATCCAATACTTCTTCAGTTCTCTTTAACTTTTCTTGTAATTCCACAACTTTACTTGTACGTTCTGAAAGTTGAGTCTCAAGTTTATCAATTGTATCACCCAATGACGTTTTAATCTCGTCGGTATACGATTCCAATTGTTGGATCCTAGCGTGTCGTTGTTCCGATTGGAGTTTAGTCAATGATATCAATTCATCCTTGGAACTCAACTCTTTTAAAAACCTCGATTTTTCCAATTCAATATCTGTTTGAATTTTGGAATATTTCGTAATTTCTTGTTCTAATTTACTCTTGAGTGTGCCAATCGTGGCTTGATTTTGATTATTTAAAGTCTCGAGAGTTTCATTCCTAGCTGACAAGGTAGCAATTTGAGAATTAGTAATTAAATATTCTGATTCATGTTTCTTAATCAATTCTGTAAATCTACCTTGAACGGATTTTAACTCATCGTCAAACCATTGTTTTTGATCTCGGAGATACGAGAGTTCGTTGACGGATTTGGCCAATTCTAATTTAAGTGTAAACTTGTCATTTCTTGTATCATTGATTTCTTTAGTTAATTCGTTCAATTTCTTACTTTGTTCGATGTTAGTGGAAGACAACTGGTTAATTGTTTGTTGATTCTCGAGTTCTTGAGTATCGCAATCGTCTTTCAACTTTTGTATTTCCTGTTGTTTCAGTTCTTCCACCTGCTTGAGACGTGTTAGTTGTTGGGTATTACTTAAAACGACATCCTCCAATTCCTTAATCTTATTCTCTTGTTGTGCGTTTGTCAATTTCAATACTTGATTTTCTTCCAGTAAAGAAGTTGATTCATTATCAGCATTGGAAAACTTCTTCTGTAAGGATTCAATTTGTTTTGCTGTAGTTTGTACATTTTGTTCCAGTTGTAATTTAAGAAACTCATTTTCCGAACTCAACTCTTGAAATTCGGTAGATTTAACCAACAATGCATTAATAATCTCACTTGAAATTGATCGTACTGTTGTTTCATCAATTGATAAATAACCAGCAACGGCCCTTACACCATCTTCATCAACATACTCTTCAGTAGTAGTTACATCCTCTAATATATTCTTAATTGGTGAACTATTAACCACGGAAACTTCACTAGCATCAACAGCATCCTTGGCAACATTGAAAGATTTCGGGGTAACAATCTTATCAATGTCTTTTAAAGGTGGTAAATTTCTTGAAGGGGTTGTAAATTGTTGTTTATCCGATGGAATTTGAAGAAATGAAGTATGTGGTTCTTCTTGAATCATCAGATCTTCTCCCACTTCAGCAGCAGCATCATCCGCAGCTTCAGCATCATCCATTGGTTCATCGACTTGTTCCAAGACAGGAACAGGAACAGAAGAAGTCAGTTCGACAGCTGGCTCTGACTGGACAGGAGTCAGTTCGGGTTGTGTTTCGTTAGAAGGCTGCTCAGTCGGTGGATCAACCTGGTCGGGTGAATTGTTTTCACTCATTGTTGTTTCAATTGAGTGTGTAGGTGATTGATTAACTCTACAATTAATTGTATCCCCTTGCTTGCAATGGTGTTGCTGGATACTTTTGTTTGGTTTTTGGGCTCGTGATTTTTTGCGACATTAATTTGCGACAATATATTTGTCGCGACATAACAAGATATTAGGGTATAACCCTAACTTCAAAATTCTACACGTGATTAGTTTTCTCAGTTCAAAATTCTTTTTTCTTGTCTGTACATCATTAATTTTTTTTGTTTGTTGATTACTAGTGCACTGCGCGCATAGTAAATGCGGTCATTCTTACACTTCCTGAGTATGCAGTACCAAACCCACCCGCACAATTCCTAACAAATTTTTTTTCTCCCTCCTTTCAAGAGTATATTGAAAAAAAAACCTCTCCTTCTTTTTCCCTCTTGTTTGATATAATAAAGTAACTAAAGATGATTGAACCATCCTTAAAGGCTTTAGCTTCAAAGTACAACTGTGAAAAGTCCATCTGTCGTAAATGTTACGCTAGATTACCACCAAGAGCCACTAACTGTCGTAAGAGAAAGTGTGGTCATACTAATCAATTAAGACCAAAGAAAAAGTTGAAGTAATCCGTGTGCTTGATATTTTATTGCATTTTCTTATTATTTGTTTGAAGGGGTGTTTATGAATTGTATTAGTTTTGTTGTGTTGCATATAGATTTTATTCAACAAAGCATGGAATATCTGGATTATATTGCTTCTGTTTAGGAAATGATTGGAAGATGTAAATGGAGAGGTCAATGATAGCTTTATTTTGTATGGTTATTTAATATAAAACATTTTTACGTTAATATCAATATGTGTCAAGTTTGTTCATGTTTGAAGTTGTCTGTCTGACTTCCGCTGTTCAAGGAAGTCTCAACGTGAATAGTGCATTGTATGTTAATTGTGGGATTGAACGAGTGTTAGATAACAGAGAGACATGAAGAATTTGAATCAAACTTTGACAGTGTAGTGAATAAGGGAGTGCAGTACTAATGATCTTGAACGAGAGTCATATAACTGCGGCTCGTGTAGTAGATTTCGAATACAATCTCTTAACTCTAATCTAGTCAGCCAGGGACATGTACAAGAAAGTAAAGAGTATGTCTGGCGATCCCTTTCAAGACGGGTACAGTTTTCTTGTACATTAAACTGAATAACTGAATTAGTTAAGATATATTACCGGCCGCATATATCTAAATTTTGAAGAGGCCAGACAAGAGGATCTCATAGAAGAAAATTACAATCACAAGATGAATTGTACACTTGAGTGAGTGTAAGGTCGATGTACTAAGTAATTTTTACTCACATGCTTCGTTTAATTTGCAGTCTTGCAACTTTGTATGATCTTGCAAATTTGTATGCTGTGTTTTTTCTCATGCCAGAGTATGCGGAATTGTTCCCCAATTTGGGTAATAATTAGAGCATGCTTGATTCTGCTTTTTTTATTTTTCTTTTTTTTTGCAACTTTAGATCCATTTGTAAAATTTCTTGTTAATTTCACGTCATAGCTTTCGGAAATAACAGTACATCGTATCCATTACAAAAAGACAAGTCACTTACATTCAGTAATTAGAGATGCGGGGCAATGATTTAATATCTCGCTGAAATCTCAAGGTGAATCGGGAAGTGTAACCGTAGCTTCTATTTATAGCATACACCAGACCCCAATAATCCAAGTCTACTTGCAAGAACTAACATATTTGAACATATTTTACATACGTAATCTACATTAGAGCTCATTATCTTATCTCCATCATTGAATCAAAGTCTATTGTTCTTCTCGTTCGTTGCCTAATAAAGTTGGCGTATTTTTATTTTTTAGAAACTAAAAACACGACCAAAGTTCATCAGATCTTGAATGATGCAATATTTGGCGATCTAAAAAACACATGATAAGTGCCCGTAAAATATTTCTAGATCTCAATTGGACAATCGTGGGTTGAACTATTGATCCGAATACAATGCTTATGCATATTTACAAATGAGGCTTTTTAAACAATGTTAGATCTGAAAGAAACTTTAATCCGCATTAGAGTTCAAAAGTCAAGGAGTTACTGGGGGATCTGGTAACATTTAAAACATACTTCTACTAGAACTGTGCTATAAAAGTTACAATTAGGTCATCCCAAACTTGCGGATCAGCTGGTTGTAATTACATCTCCAGGGACGTACGGCAGGGCCATGGCAAAAAAACAAAGTCGTGTGATTAGGTTCAGTTGACAGCTACAGCTACTCTCACTAGTAAGTTCGTTACTCTACATTGCTTCGATTGATCACCTTACCATCTCTTCCAATACTCTTTTAAATCCACTTCTAACACTACTTGTTTTGCCATCCAGGGTTTTGGTTTTTGGGGAAATTTCAACCAAAGAAAAGTGGAAGAAAAAACTGCGCAATCTCCGGAAGTTTGTTACTGCCCACCGCCTCCCAAAGGGAAAAACAAAATTCACATAGTAAAACAGCCCAAAGGTTCTAAAAACTTACCATTCCCCCATCCCCTTTGAAACCCAATCAATCAATCAACAGGTCCAACCCCCCACTTTTTTTATACTCTTCCTCCTAGGAATATATCACATACACCTACCGTACCCTTATTCAACTAGTTCTAATATCCAGTTGATTCAGCATTATATAGATCATTACAAAGGTACACGACCCGACCCTACCAAAACAACCTTGACACACCCTCACAAAAGTTATATCATTTGGACATATCAACGTGAGTACTACCCCTTTTTTTTACATTGTTTTGATTCCTTTGGCATCTCACATCCCTTTGCATTACCTGTATTACTTTGGTGGATAGATCATATATACTCTACTAGATTCAAATACAAAGCCCTTGTTTGGATACATCTACATCAATCATATCGATCTTTAGTTAAATACGTACCCTCCAGTGGCAATACATTAGTTGTTGACGACGACGGAGATTGATTATTTTTTTTTTGTTGGCTATGAACAATACATATAATCGAGTCACCCGAACAGATCAACAACAACTTCAACAAAGGTCCCTGCCTCCACTTGATATCCCGTTGTTTCCTACCCCTCAAAAGAGACAAAATAGTTTATCGGCATACATGGTGAGTAATTCAAATAAAAGGACCACAAACCCTTTGCAAACCCCGTTGGGAATGCAAAGTGTGAATTCCAAGGAATATCCATTCAATACAGGCATAGCAAACGCACAAACTTCTTCATCCAGGTTCAACACCAATCGTGCACAATCAGGAGGAACACCCCAAACTAACACCCGGAAGGGCATGCATCAACAGCCACAGCCACAACAAGCCCTTGCACACAAGACACCGGCAGCATCACCATATGAAATTCCATCAAGCCCGAATGTCAATCATTTAGCTCATTTAGCCCAACAAAATCATTCAGATCTGTCTGATTCAAATCCCGTGTTGGATCTGGCTCATCCTGACAATAGTGCAAAGTATTTGCCTCAGAAAATCCCATCACGAGAGCAACCCCAGAAACTACAGCAACAGGCATCTCCTACCCAACAACAATTTCAATCTCCTACACAAGCTCAAAAGGAACCATCACATGTACAAGACCAACAACAGCACATTTCACAACAACAACAGAGGGCCATGTCAGATGAAGAACAACAACTTGCTACAAAACTTAAGGAGACATACAAGAACATTGTCAATTTCGAAGAACTTGTTCAAAAGAATTGCATTGAAATTACAATTAAAATTAATCAAATTACAAGTAACCCCAATAATCCAACCAGTTTAGTTTATGGAAGTTCACCCATGTTGAATCAACAAATGTCAAACTCGTTAGTTTCAAATACATCTTCTTCAAGTCGTACTTCGGAATTACTGAATGATTTATGGACAGTCTATCATAATAATATTAATTTACTAGACAATTATTATGATTTTTTAGTCACATCTTTAAAACCTTCGTCTAATCAAACTCAATTCAAAACTGGGAAAAACATTGTTGAACTTTATAAAATTCCTCGAAGAATGTGGGTTTATGGAATTGTAGGATTTCTTGAAGTTTTAAAAAACATAATGGGGATTTTCCAAGATCATGAGATTTGTCTGTGTTTTATATCATATTGTTTTAATATAATTTCAAATTTAACTGACCCAATATTGGAAATGGAAGGTTGGTGGCTGGAAAAATTGGGTGATTTATCAAGAATGGCCATTGCATTATATGCTTCAAAATTTATAGATTGGAAAATAAGTGCGGAATACTGGTATTCTATAGCAATGAAGACCCTTTATGGACATGGAAAGATTTATTACCACATGTGTACTGTACAACAAGATAATTTGGATGCGTTGGTTAATATTGGTAAATCAGTAATTTGTCGTGATCCATTTGTACCAACTCAACATTATTTAAGATTAGTGGTGGAAAATATATGTACTCAAAGAAACATTTTATCCTTGTTGGAATTCCCCATTATTGATTTTATAAAGATTCATAAAGTTTTACTTAGCATATACACGACGAGAAACAGTGACACAACTAACAGTGCAAATAATAACAACAACAATAATAGTAATAATAGTAATAATGGAGAGATTCTTGATTCTCAAGTACAATATGGAATTGATTTAGTCACAAGATATGGATTAACATTTGGGTCCGATTCAAATGGATACAACTTCTTTACTCGAGAAATGTATACACCAAGTGGTGCAACCGATTCAAATGTTCATTCACAACACCCATATCTTCAACAACAAGTTCTGCAACAACCACTTGCTCAACTTCAAGCTCAACATCATCAACCTAGTGCTTCCAATACTATAGAAAAGATGAATTTCTGGTTCAATAAAGGATCATTATTTGCCATTGCCAATATTAATCATTTGATTGGATTTGGAGATGCGAAAAATCCATTTGCCAAGTTGTTTGAATTACCTGAAGCATTAAAGGAAAGAAAGGATAAAAAGGATAGAAAGAAGAAATCAAGAAACTCGTCAGCTACCCAGATTGAAGATGTGAATACTGCAGGTGCCAATGGAGGAGAAGGTTCAGCAACTACAGGAGGTGGCAGCGGCAGCGGCAGTGGTGGTGGTGTAGATGGTCAATCCATAACTGCATCTGATTTATCCGTCGATGATTGGTTCTATTGTTTACAATTTATCAATAAATCAGTATTGGAATTATCTGTCCGGATTTTGAATCATTATTTAGTTGGCCCGAAACAAGCATCTACAGGACATGTCATTGTCTGGTTATATTTTTTAATCAGTATAGGTGAAGCCACCAAGAAATATCCTACAGCACGACCCATGTTTCAATGGTTATTACGTAAATTATTCCCCTGGGAACTGCTTTTGAATTATTTAAATTCATTATTATCATTTGTCAAGAATAACCCCAAATTATGTGCCATGTATACAAACTATCTTCAATTAAACTATATTCAACATTTTAATGAAAATGAATTCCTTCCTGAAGTTTGGAAATGTTGGGGGACTCTTTGGTTTGATTTTGTCGCGGAAAAGGCAGATTATGCATTTTTAGATGAGGCAGGAGTTAAAAATAGTAATTTGTTTGATTTACCCGTTTGTGGAATTTATCCAATTGTTAATAGTAATGGAGGTGCCACGGGTGCAAATTTTGATCAAAGACTGAGAAATCAAATGGAAAATGACAATGATGAACGAATTATAAGAATCATTTTGTTGGCCCGAACACTTGCTGATGAATATGAATTTGGATTAGTTCGAACAAGTGAAGAATTTAAATTTGATATGAATATGTATGAATCTAGAGACATGGCTTCTCATGATAGTCATAATTATATCTATATTGAAGAATTTATGTTGAGTGATGGTAGATTTGTTCAAAATGGGTTTGTACAACCTATATCAATGGAGAATTTAACTACTGAGACAAATAACAATTTGACTTCTTCACAAAAGGATGAATTGTGGTTTGGAGGGTTTGATTCACATTTATATGATGATGAGAACATTGAAATTGGCGAAGAAATCATTGATGATGAGGATGAAGAAGAAGAGGAAGACGAGGATGAAGAAATTGAAGGTGACGATGAAGGAGAAGAAGAAGATGAGGATTATCAATCTTCACGACAACCAAACCAGGAATCCTCTAACCCATTCAGTCAATACCAACATCAACAACTGTCACAGCAACAGCAACAACAACTGCGAGACTATTATCAGGACAGTTTTATTGGCACTCCAACTGACCCGATGTCATTGGGCGATATGATTCATGGACCCGAAGATGGAGATATTGAAGGTAATTTTGGTGGCAAGATAGATACAAATATAACTTACATTACATTAGATACAAACATTTGGTTAAAACATTGTGGAAGAATATTTAAATGTGTAAGAAATGGAGTATTCAAAGTATCAATTCCCTTGATTGTATTTCAAGAATTACGAGCATTGAGAAAATCAGCTGAAGCCACAATTGCCGATGCCGCAACTCGATCAGTTATCATTGTACGAGAATTATATTTCACTGGAGAAATACTTCCGTTAAGATTTGATGGGACTATCGCCAGTGATATTAATGAAACTACTGAATTTGAAAACAATTCAAATTGGAGATCGAATGTTGATGAAACGATTTTGAATTCAGTTTATGAGAATGATGCTATTGGAAAGAGATTAATGACTGGTTTGAATTTACGATTAGCTGGCCGACAAACTTCGCAAGAGTTGTATCTGTCTAGACTTAATAGAAGAGGTTCAGGTATGGGGGTTTATGATAGTCAATCACCCATGGTTTTAAATTCCAAAATGGCAAAATCATTCAAGTACTGTATTTTAATAACTGATGATAGAAATATGAGGTTGAGAGCAAAGACAATAGGATTAACTTCTTTCCAAAGTAAATGGTTGTTTAGCCAATTGGAAACAGTATTCCCACGCTTGTGTATTGATTAAGGATATTGGTCTTCCGGTTTTGCATCATTTTTTTGTCCATTATTTTACAAAGCATATACTTTTTTTTACATATATAATAGATAGTAATATAATATATTATTTACCCCTTTTCACTTCCTCCCCTATTTTGACATATGGGGCCTTCGATTGTTGTTGTCAAGTGTATGTGGCAACACTTAATTAATTAATGTACGATGGTTATGAGAAAAATATTTTTTTGACAAGAAAATAATTTTTCAATTACCTTTCCGAATTGGGAATTTTGACTTATCAAATCGAGCACTCGGTCTAGAATAAAACTACCACCTTTGATCCGATTTGGATCAAAGTTAGACCAGAACAAGAATGAGGACAAAATAATATACCCGTTTCTTTTTGCTGTTTAACTAAGTAAAACGAGTAAAATAAAAATCTACATAATATTCGTCAAGGCCCGTTATTGCAACAGGGTTTGAATGATTCTAGATTTTTTTGCTATCGGAGCAATTCTACACTAAACCATGTGGAAAATATCAATTTCACACAAAATCTAATGGGCATATCCAGGGTATGATTGTGATGTATTGTGTGATACCTCGGATGGTATCCGGAGGGGGATTGTAGCGCTTCCACTTTCGAAATACAAAAAAGCCATGGTGACTAGTGGATCAGCACTATGTTACCGTGCCGTAGATACTAATACTACGATCAGATCTTTTATTACTTTGGTGCTTAGAGCGTTTCATCAGCTTGAAATAGAGTAAGAAAATTTTTCATATTTAATTAAAGGCGGGTTGTATGCAGGAGACAAATCCATTTTATGCAGTACCGGAATTAGTTACATCAGATGTGAGCTGAGGAATTATGTGGTAGTTATTAGGCGGATTCCTGAAGTGCATATGAAGTAATCACAATTAATATTCCTAATTGGGAACAAGCGGGGGGTGGTTGTAAATTATCATCCCATTTGGAATCTAGACCTGGTTTTTGGTGTTGCGATTTTTCCTTAGCATCGCCAGCACCATCACCAGTAGTGTCGTACTTTTTTTTAGTACTGGAAAATGCAGTAAAAGTGAGTCGTCGTGAAACTTGGAAAAAGAAAAGCGAAAGCGAGCGAGGTTGAAAATTAATTCTAATACCCGACTCGATTTTGAGTAACTTTTCATCCCTAATTGTTCGGAAGTTGGGTTAAATAAGTGGTTGATCCAGAACTACGATTAAGATATTTTTTAGTGTTTAACTGACAATTATTTGTCCCGATCGGGAAATCAAATTTCTCCCTTTGCATAATTTTCAAAGTACACAAACCATTTGTTTTTTTTTTTTGATCTCATACCCCTTTTGAATTTGTATGGTGTTTTTTTTTCCTCCTGCGAAAACAAACAGATATTTTTTTTTTCTGGGTCCAGACTCGAACAAAAACACAACATACAGGATAAACAGCTATATTACCACCCCCTTTCATAATAAGTTTTAAGCATTTAGCTATAAAATATTAATTTATTCTTCCAAGCCATATATTAACGCACGATGGAATAATAAATTGATGCAATTTAAAAAATTACGTAACATTTACCCGACTTGTTTCAAACACTCCTAGAGAAGTAATTTTTTCTCGTTCGAAAATATAAAAGTCAATCGAAATCTCTTTTTTAATATCGAACTTATTTTTCTTTTCATTACAAGTAATCGTCACTCCTTAAAAACACTTATTGTATTAAACAGTCACTCCTTTCCTGTTTAATCACTTAACACAGTCGTTCACTACTACTTGCAACCATACACATTCCTTTTTGAATTAAAAAAAAACTTCACATTCTTTAAATATGAGATTATCTACTGTTTTATTATCTTCAGTCTTGATGACTGCTATTAACGCTGCTCCAGCTTTACACACTGTTTACGTTACTGCCTTCACTACCGTTCTCGTTGACATTAACGGTAACCCACTCCCTACATCCACTGAAGCTCCAGCTCCAGTCACCACTCAACAACCAACTACTACCTCCGAAGCTCCAGCTCCAACTACTACTTCTCAAGCTCCAGCTCCAACCACCACTTCCCAAGCTCCAGCTCCAGCTCCAACCACCTCAACTACTTCTTCTCAAGCCCCAGCTCAAACTTCCCAAGCTTCTTCTGGCCCAACTGGTGAAACCTTCTCTGGTCAAGGTACTTACTACAATCCAGACATGGGTGCTTGTGGTATTGTCAACTCTGACTCTGATTACATTGTTGCCATTTCCCACTCTATGTTCGACGCTGCTATGATTGACGGTAACCCTAACCATAACCCAATCTGTGGTAAGAGAATCAGAGCTTACTACGGTGGTAAATCTGTCGATGTTTCTATTGTCGACAGATGTGTCGGTTGTGCCCCTGATGATTTAGATTTATCTCCAGTTGCTTTCGACCAAATTGCCGATCCAGCTTTAGGTAGAATCGAACTTACTTGGCAATGGCTTTAAGTTATAACCTAGTTTAGGTTATGGGTTTTTTTATATTTAAATTACACACTTGGGAGAAACATTTTACTGTATAGAGTTTCAGTTTTTTTTATTATGTATTAAGTTAAAAGGAAAATAAATTTATGTATTATTGGATATTGATATTGCAATGTACTTTTGCACATGTAAGATACTTCTTCACTGGTTCTTTTTTTTGGCTCACTTAAAATTTCGCATCAATTTTCTACGACAAAAGGAAAACAAAAAACAAAGGAAGAAGAAAAACAACAAAAAAAATAAACTCTGAAACGCGCACTAAACATCCTAACCGAAGGGGGTGCTAATTGTCAACGAAAAAGCAATTGTAGAATTCATAACGTGTTTCGTATCTTTGCAACCATTTCATACAAGCGAAGGGATAAGACTGAAACATATCCAAACACAAATTAAATACATTTGTAGTTCCCCTTTAAATATGCTATTGTGTGTATCCAGGTAAAGCTTGGCATTTGGTGTTTCAGATTCAACCAGCATACGAAATCGAATCATGTAGATATACGCTAGCCATAAAATATTGTTCTAGATTGTTTCATTTTATAGTTACGAGCATTCTTCGTATATAACGAAAATGGAAATTGTCACCTATCAAAACGATAGCTTGCTTTAGTTGTATTAAATTGCCAAGAGTAAGACCAATTACTACAAAGACATTACTTGCAACACCAAAAACTATAGAATCAACCAGCATCATCTCTATACCTCTTCATAGGTGAGTATTCCTTGGAAATCTCTATCTTGTGATGAACAATATTATAACTTCATTCCTTTTTTGCATAATTCAGCACTTTTTCTTCAGTAATTTTTGTTGGGGAAGTAGATTCAGTTTCAATTATAAAAGTTGACTATTAACACTTTCGCACTACAAAAGGAGCTCATTCCCAAGCATGATAACTTATACCAACGGAGTATTCCCTCTATATTTACCCACTTAACTTTCAAACATCCCAGATAATAACTGTTAGGTATAGACAAGCTAAATCCAGTTGAAATTCATCACGTGTTATCAACCTTCCTAAATAAGTAAGTCCAAACAATAGAAGAAAAAAATAAAGTCAAATTTCCTAAAAAGAAACGATCTAAACTTTAAAATATTACCAAAAATTTGTATGTCTGCAAAATCTCAGATTTTACAACCAGTCTTTCAATATTCATTAAATATGAACATATAGACTTGCAAAAAACATAAAAAGAAGCTCCGAGACGGGGAATTGAACCCCGGTCTACCATGCGACAAACGGTAATTCTAGCCACTAAACTATCTCGGATTAACTGTTTTTTTTGGTTACGGTTCTGAAATCTTCACACCCAGAAAAGTGGACTAGTCCATTGGCGAATATTTTGCATTCTTGTTCTCTGAACACTGAAGAACACTTAGTGCTGTTAGGACATATTCACAAGTAATTAAATCTCTGAACGCAGTCAAATTCCATATATTGATTACTACAATTACTATTTATCCATAATACACTAATTTTTATATATACTTCATCATACAAAGTTTAAACCCTTCTCTCATAGACTGCGTTTAAGAATTTTCGAAGCCGATGTTCAATGACAAGAACAAAGTAAATCATCTCTTAAAAAGTATTCAATATAAAATAATTATAGGGCTCAAAAGCAGGATGGATACCTTTGAAATATCAGATACTCAGATAAGTAGATAGGAAATATAGATAGAATAAAAGTTACAAAATTTGAAACAAACGCATCGAACTTCACTAGGTGCTACCCAGCATTACTTAAAGACACCTAATTTCATAATGAAACACCTCCCCACCTTTCACTTTCGGTTACAATTGAACATTTTAGAAGTGCCTAGTTCAGTTATGTGCCGTTCAATTGTTCATTTCTTGTTATTTTAACATTAAGGGGTTGCAAAAAATTAAAAAAACCAGAACTTTTGCTGCCTTTATAATTCACCTAATTACAAGTCTAGTCAAGAATATTATAACATCAACTAAATAATTATCACATTTTATTAATTAATATCTTTTCTTATAGCACACGCAAAGAATACATCAAAATTTGATAAGAAAACTGATTTAGCAACATAAATTTTTCGCGCCAAGAAAATGAATGACTATATACTAAATTAAAGTTATAGTTTATTTTTTTTGCAGCAAGTTTTGGAGACATGAAAGAGTTTGCAGATGGTATGAACCAAATAGAAGGTAGACAAAAGTTTTAATACGTTCGTTGGAACAAAATATGCTACAGTAATTAATACTTTGGATCCGCCGCCAATTAGTTACCTTAGTTGCTGAAACATGTAAACGCCTCTCTTTCAGGGAATAACATATGAACGATGATAGCCGTAGCACTAGTAAAATACAATCTACTGATACACTCGAAATACTAAGCCATATTCCCTCCTTAACCTTAACAAGTAAGACAATGGACATTTTCAAATTAAATGTTTTGAAATGGCAGGTCTCCTCTTTTGATACCAAAAATAATCTAAACTTCATTGTTCAGATTAATTAGTTTATGTCACAAGCTATATCTCCTGGGATGGAACTATCCCCTCGTGCCTTATCAATCAAACTCAATTTATTGCAAAAGGGAAGACACCCCCATCTCTCTTGTTGGAATGAATTTCCCTCATGTATCGTGTTAATATAACTATCACCATTTCCAAAATAATTCCGGTCTATTTATCTTTATTGCTCTCCCGAGTTTTTCAATCTCAACAAACTTTATTCTAATATGGATAAAATCAGATCGGTGTTTCGCGTCAAGGAAAAAGATCCAGCCATTATTGAAGAGCAAGTCTCCACTGAAGATTTTGAATCAGATAAAAAACATGGTATTGAACTTATTGTTTCTAAATCTCAAGAGTTCGACCCAGTCACTTCTAATTTAGTTGAAGAAATTATTAAAGATGATTATGCTAAAATCACAGTGGAAGATGATTCACCTTATCCTGAAGTCAGAGCTGCTGTTCCTTCAACTGACGATTTTTCCATGCATCAAAATACTATTAGAGCTTGGGTTCTTGGCCTTATTTTGACTACTGTTGGTTGTGGTATGAATATGTTATTTAGTTTCCATTCTCCTTCCTTTGTCGTGACAACGTTTGTTACTTCAATTTTAGCTTGGCCAATTGGTAGATTTTGGGCTTGGATTGTTCCAGATGTTAAGATCTTTGGCGTCTCACTTAATCCTGGACCATTCAATATTAAAGAACATACTATTATTACGATTATGGCTAATGTTTCCTTTGGGGGTGGTGCTGCTTATGCCACTGATATTCTCGTAGCTCAAAATAAATTCTATCATTCTGATTTTGGATGGGGGTTTGATCTTTTAGCAATTTGGTCTACTCAATGTATTGGTTTTGCCTTGGGTGGGTTAGCTAGAAGAATTGTTGTTTATCCATCTGGAGCCATTTGGCCCTCTAATTTGGTTACTGCAACCTTTTTAACTAACATGCATATCAATGAAAATCACCCTGCAAATGGTTGGAAGATTTCCAGATTGATGTTTTTCTGTGTTATTTTCATTTGTTCCTTTGTTTGGTATTGGTTCCCAGGGTTTCTTTTCCAAGCCTTATCTTACTTCTCTTGGATTACTTGGATTAAACCAAAGAATGTCATCATTAATCAAATCTTTGGCAGTAGTTCAGGTTTAGGTATGGTTCCGAACAATATTGCCTTAGACTGGAACCAAATCGCTGGTTATATTGGATCTCCATTAATTCCACCCGCAGGAGCAATTGCAACAATTTTCCTTTCCGTGATTGTTATTTTCTGGGTTATTGTTCCTGCAATTCATTACTCTAATGTATGGTATGCTCAATATTTACCAATTTCATCTTCAGGTTCTTATGATAGATTCCAACAAACATATAACGTCAGTCGTATTATTAACCCAAAAACCTTAACGTTTGATTTGGAAGCATATAAAGAATATTCTCCATTATTTTTATCAACTACTTTTGCAATCGCATATGGGTTATCGTTCGCTTCTATTTTGGCTACATTATCTCATACTGCTTTATTCCATGGCCATGAAATTTTAGAACAGCTTAAACTAAAGGAAAAGCCAGATGTTCACATGAGATTAATGAGAAAGTATAGGGAAGTCCCTGATTGGTGGTTTGGTATTGTTTTCTTGGTATTCTTTGGTATGTCTGTCGCCACAATTCGTGCATGGCCTACCGAAATGCCAATTTGGTGTTTAATTATCGCTTTGATTATTGCAATTATTTTCTTATTACCGGTTGCGATTATCTTTGCTAGAACTAATATTGCTGTTGGTTTGAATGTTATTACTGAATTTATCATTGGTTATATGCTACCAGGTAAGCCTCTTGCTATGATGTTCTTCAAGACGTTTGGTTATATTACCAATAATCAAGCCGTTACTTTTGCTCAGGATATGAAATTAGGTCACTATATGAAGATTGCTCCTCGAGTATTATTCTGGGCCCAATTGATTGCCACCATTTGGGGTTCCTTGGTTCAAATTGCAGTCTTAAGATGGTCATATGGTTCAATTAAGGAATTGTGTTCTCCAACTAATACAAGTCATTATACATGTCCTAATGGTAAAGTTTTCTTTAATGCTAGTATTATTTGGGGTGTTATTGGACCACAACGTCAATTCTCCCTGGGTCAAATTTATTACGGATTACTTTTCTTTTTCATCATTGGATTGATTACTCCTTTCATCAACTGGTTAATCCTTAAGAAATGGCCAAATTCACCAGTTAGACATTTACATTGGCCAGTTTTCTTTAGTGGTACTGGTTATATCCCACCTGCCACTCCATATAATTATACCAGTTTTTGTGCAGTGGGTCTTGTTTTCGGTTGGTGGATTAAGAAGAAGTGGTTCCATTGGTGGACAAAGTACAATTATTCCCTTTCTGCTGGGTTAGATATTGGGTTAGCTTGGTGTACTTTGTTTATTTTCTTATGTTTAAGTTTAACAAATACTGAGGCACCAACTTGGTGGGGTAATACTGTTATTAATACTTTAGATTATAATGTTGAAAAGAATGTCAGAGTTATCTTACCCAAAGGAGAAACTTTTGGGCCAACGACTTGGTAGGATTTTAATTTAGTTTATGTTAATTCTATATGTAATAATGTATTGATCTGTTGTATATGGTAGGTTAACTGGTGCAAATATTAGTTCACTTTCCCTACTTAATATCGGTGAAGTACTTCAAAAATTTTTACCATGCTCTAGCACGATCAATCAATCTAACAAATAGCTACCTCGACTCCATATTGTTGTTACATGAGAATCGAGTCCATAATCAGATCGCATATGTTCTGTTGCAGAATGGATTTTCAGATTCTAGATTTTTTTGCAAGAAATCGGATCAGTGATTAGACTCTTACAACTAAGCTAAGAAGGTTGATAATGATAAAGACTATTGGTATAAGATGTTTCTCTTATTCCACTACTCTTCTTACCAATTCATATAAGGTCGCAATTATAGGTACTGGTCCAGGAGGATTCTATACAGCGCATCATTTGTTACACAAGTCACCTCCCAATGTTAAATTAGACATTGACTTTTTTGAAAAATTGCCAACTCCCTTTGGATTAAGTCGTTATGGAGTTGCACCTGATCATCCAGAAGTCAAGAATTGTGAAGAATACATGACGAATATCATGAGGGATTTCTCCAATGGGAATAACAACAATCACTCAGTTCGATTCTTAGGAAATGTTGAAATTGGCCGAGATATTAGTTTGGTGGACTTGGAAAAATACTACAACTCAATAGTATTGGCTTATGGATGTACTTCTGCAGACAACAAGTTGAATGTTCCTGGTTCCGATTTACCCGGAGTGATCCCGGCAAGACAATTTGTCCATTGGTATAATGGTCATCCAGATTATTATAAATCAACTCAGAAATTTATTCCACCGCGATTGGATAAGGTTAAACAGGTGAGTATAATAGGTAATGGTAATGTCGCACTTGACGTAGCAAGAATATTATTGGCTGATCCTGCTGAGCATTGGAACAAAACGGATATATCGAGTGAAGCTCAAGCCTTGCTTGAGAAGAGTACGGTTAAACACGTACGAATTGCCGCCAGGAGAGGGGTTTTGGAATCAGCATTCTCAAATAAAGAAATCAGAGAATTATTTGAATTGAAAAATACAAGTTTCGTACCCTTGGAGGAATCCCTTTTGACCTCGATTGACCGTCTGAACTTGGGTAGAGTCGATAAGCGGAAACTTTCAATTATTGAAAAATACAACAAGAAGAGTGAAGGTTCATCTCACAGAACATGGTCACTAGAATATCTTAGATCCCCGGTTAAGTTTACTCGCAGCGAAACTGATCCTTCTTTGCTTCAATCAACTACATTTGTAAAGAACGAACTAGTGCATGATCCATTAACCCAATTGACTAAATGCAAAGCTACTTCAACAACCGTTGATGAACCCAATGAACTTGTAATTGTGTCAATAGGGTACCAGGGGAAAGCCCTTTCTGGATTTGATGAATTAGGAATATGGTTCGAAAACAATAAACTTCAAAACAAATCAGGACGAGTTCTTTCAATTGAGTCAAGAGATAATGAAGATATTAATTCAGTATTTAAAAAGGGATGGTATGTTGCAGGATGGATTAAAAATGGTCCTAAAGGTGTCATTGCTACAACCATGATGGATTCATTCGATACTGCTGAGAAAATATTAGAAGATTTGGCCAATGGCAGCATACTCCCTATACAACAATCTGGAGATGTGGTGGATGTAATCCCAGCTGATATTGTTACTTGGGAAGATTGGTGCAAATTGGATGAGTTTGAACTACAAAGGGGACAAGAATTGGGCAAGTCTCGTTTCAAGGTTTGTAATAAAGAGGACATGTTGAGTCATTGTAAATAGAATATTTATCTATAGATTGTATACATTATAGAACTTGAACTAAAACTAATCTCCAACTTTACAACTGGTAATCTTTCTAAAGTAATGTGTATGTTCATATTTCCCCAAATGTTCAGGCCATAACTTAGATGGTTTAAATTCAAACCCTTCTGGAAGAAGTCTCTTTTCGAGTTGACTATCATCTCGTTTCCATAAAAGGCTAGAATAATCTAATCCCCTTCTTTCCAAACTTTCCTCCTCATGGGGTAAAAACTTGGTATCAATAAAATATTCAAATCCGGCATGAACAAAAAACGGATAAGGAGGTAATGAAGGAACGATATCATGTTTATGAACTACTCTGACATATCCTCTTGAAAAATCCTTCTTGGCTTCAATTTCTCGTTCAACTTCTTCAGTGTCAAATAAGTTGTCGACAAAATCGGCAAATTGTTGATTTCCAAGTTTTGGACCACCAAATGTAACCACCAATGGATCATATCCAAGTAATTGAAACTCAATCCCACACAAAACCGTCAATGCAGCTCCCAATGAATGACCAAGAATTAAGAATTGATAATCTGGATATTTATTCTTTAATTTGACCCCAACAGATATAATTGCACCTGAATTATCCTTCAAGAAATTGTAAAATCCTCGATGAACTCTACAATCTTCACATTCACTCAGTATAAATAAATCATCGGCAAAAGTTTCATCATATACAATGGGGGTATATGATACAGGTACAAAATTCACATCAGTAAACCAATCACGACTCGAAGCAGTTCCTCTAAATACCAAAATGATAGTTTTTCGTTTTCGATCAAGGGAATAAAATCCAGTTCCAACTTCACCACGATTATTAAAATCAAAAATCTTGACAATTTCAACATCTTGTAATACCGAATTTTGACAAGCTTTGATTAGACAGTTTGTTTTTGAATCACCCAATTTCCCAGTATTTAAACCTTTAGTAACACAATATCCCACAGTTGCCAAATTTGCAAATTGAACCAATTTCCTATAATCTTTTGCCGGGAGTTTTTTAGAACTTGGTTTTCGGGTTTTCTTATAACCATTCATATTATTAATTTTGTTCTTGCCTTTATATATGTTTCTCGGGAGATGATCAGGGTTGTCTATAGCGCTTACTATGTACAATATGAACAACAATATTAGAATGAATTTTCTCATACGGATAATGTGTGGCTATTCCTCTGTTCAAAATGGGAATGGATGATGTGGCAATCACACAAATTCTTATATCTCATCAGTTATAAAACTTTCCATAGACCTTTTTAGGAAATGAAGATTAAATTAAACCAACGGTTGCAAAAAACAAAAACCAAGTACACAAGAAAAATTTCCGTTGTACAAAAATTTGCTTATGCTCTCCTTACATAAGTTTACTGAGCATAACACAAACGCTTATAGATTACGAGCATCTCAGCTGCTGGTGTAAATTATTGCATTTAACGCTGCAATAGAAAAGACCACAATTGGAACATCGGGAATAATTTGAGCTTGAACCACAAATACAACATAATCTTAATTTAGCATGATAAATTTGTTGGGTTTTCCGTTTTTTAGATTTGGGTTTATTTTCATAATCATGGAAATCAACAAATTGAAAATTCAATTGTAAAATTGAATTAACCGACATTAAATTACGTTCTTCTTCAAAATACAGATTCAAGTTTCTTCTCGCAGAAAGAATTTTCTTTGTGGCGGGCGTATTCCCTAATCTTGATTTTTGAGAAATTTTCTTTGTAGCTGAATGTATGGTGTTGTATGTAAAATTCTTTGGTAGTTCAAAAGTTTTAGATGATGAAGACTCTTGATTCAATTCAACAATTCGTTTAGAAATAAATCTTTCCAATTGAATTTGTTGAGCTGATTTTAAAGGACCATTGGTGCCAGAATTACCACCGCCAGGAGAATCACCAGACACACTGCGATTGTCACCCATTTGCACTTGGGCATTCATTAATTGATTCACGTTATAATTAACTTTTGCCCTACCCTTTTTGTCAGCAGCTCCAGAAGAAGAACCTGGCAACTGTCCATTATTAGCTATTCCTTGGGACCTATTCGACATCAGACGTGCCGTGAGGTTTATCGAGGAACTAAAGTAGATGGTAGATGACTGGGCATTTGAAGATTTCGGTATCTCTTCAACTAACATTGTTTGGTAATGTGGTGGTAAAAGTTTGGTGTTTTTGGTTGTAAATAAAAAGTTTTGATTTTATTTTTTTTGCCTGGACTTTTGAGGGTTTAGTATAGAGATTTTAAACAGGCCCAATTTTAATCTTCTCAGTCGAATCTGCCACGACAAAAGAGAAAGCACGACCAAAGAGTTGCTCAATGGATAGCTTACTCGCACTATTACGAATGCTACTAGACAGGTAATTTAGCGAGGTTTTAAGATCCGTTCTAAACGTACAAGAATTGTTTTTATTGTGCCTGTGAGTAAAATACTATTCTTTTAAGCTCACAGATGTAGATATATACAAGTTAAAGAGTCGCTAAAATCAGTAACAACTAATAGCTAATAGGAAACCTCTATTTCTCTTCCTTGGCAGGCGCCGTTCCAGCACTTTCCTTCATTTCTTCAGATGTAAAAGGCTGATCTTCCCTTGCCTTATCCAACATAGGTTTAATTCCCTTCTTGGCCAAATTAGCATTGATACATGTGGTATAAGTATCCCAAAACTCTGAACATTCATTATTTACTGATTGTCCCTTTAAGAATTTTTCAGTATACCATTTGTTAAAACAATCATCATATTTAGTCTTTGCATCTGTGCATTCCGGAGCAAATGACACCGACATGATATTTCCCATACCTTCCCTTTGGGCTTGTGTTAAAGTGTGATCAATATCCGATAGAGGATTGCCTTCTTAATGCCTTTAAATTTTGAAAGGGTTTGAAAAAACGTTAGTAGGAATGCGAAGATTTACAGATTAATTGTTTTACATTTTAGATTCTTTAGATTTCGGCGTATTCTTAACCCTTAACAGTACACCGATCTTTGACATAATAAGCCCATAGTCATTGTAAGTGATTCTGGTACAGCACAGGTTGAAATATACTTGATAAAACGATACTTTATACCCGATACTTCTCTCCGTCTGAAGGAATTATTCTGGTTAATACAACACAAAAGCTCCTGCATATAAGCGTATACAATTTCTTCGCGACCAGAAAACAAAAAGTCCAAAGCTCAGATCAAAACAAACAACAGGCCCATATACGCAGATCAATTGGAACAAGATCACCCAGTTATAAAACACCCTGGAAAACACCAATGAGTAGGAGAGTATCAATTATACCTCCCAAGAGGAAATCATTCATTGAAATAGATCAAGACGAAGAAGATGATTTAAAGACCGAAGTCAATAGATTAGATTGGGAAACCGTCAATGTTCTCCGGGAAATCGATCGGAAGTTGGTGATTTCCATAGATAATGTTAATGATAAACTTATTCCTGCTATAGAAAGATATGGTGCTGAATGTGAAGAGATTAGTAAATTTGGTGAAATGTGGAAACTTTTCTTTGCTAGAGCGGCAAGGGTAGAATTACAGGCGTATGAAGAACCGATACACTCGGGTAGTGAAGGGATGTTGTTTGATGATATTGAGGGTCAACCGCAAGACGAATCTACTCAATATGTACAACAACCTCAGCCAGAACAACAAGAGCAACAAGAAGAAGATCAAGGAATCGAAGGAGGGGGAAATCAAGCATTTAAGAAACCAATTCGCAAGGGCGTATCGCTTCAAGATGACGAAGAAACACCAACGTGGTCAACTGAACAAGCAAGCAATAAACCATATGTATCATCCACTCCCCAGAAGGGCTCTAAGAAAACAATCACATCAGGTGAACCTCAGGCATTAGGAGCTACAAAAGTCAATCTTGGTCCCCCAAAACCTTCCACTGATATTCAAATAACTCGTACATACAGAAGATCATTAGATGCATTACATCGTATATCCGTGTCACCGGAAAAAGTGAAAGAAGGACGAGGTTTAGGAACTCCTAGAAGAAGAACAATTATTGATGATATTCTCGATTCATCACCACCATTCCCGCCTCCTCCTATATTATTATCAGACAAATATGATCAGAATACACCAGGATCAAGACTTACACCAGGTGAACATTCGTCTAGCCAACCGAATCAGAACTTTTCAAGTATCCCAAGACTTAAGCAACGTTTAAGTCTTGGAAACGGTGATAATGGGGACGATATGAGTACTCCGTTGGCAAACAGACTGCGTATTATGGATGAGGAACTAAATGAGGTGGCGCCAGTGCAAGTTAGTGGTGACATAATAGTTCAAGAAGAAGAGAATGAAATACCTCAACTTGAATTGGGCACTTCCAGTGCTGAGCGTTCAAGCAAAAAGAGAAAATTAAATGATTATAACGATCAAGATACTCATGAAAATGTATTTATCGATAATAGTGCTAATAATTCCACGCTTTTCTTTTCCCCCAATAATAACAAAGAAACAGGGGGATCACGAGATAATACCAGTCGTTCACTTACACAACAATTTGAAGAGAATTTAGCTAGGTTACTGAGGAATAGTGAAGGGTTAAAAACACCAGCTACAAGTGTAATTCCTAGTGGTGCGGTGGAAGATGTTTCTGACATTGAGCAATTGCGTAATGAAATGGGTCCATTGGCAGATAAATATTTGGCGATTAGAAGGTCAGCACCAACAACAACCAAGAAGTAAGAAGTTGTTAGTTGTTAAAATTTCTGTGTATAATAGAATTATGTAATATATTTTGGGTGTTAAACTAATTCTGACATAATTTTGCAACAACTTGCATCGCCTCATTGGTTTTTTTTTTGTAAGCGGGGCAGAGAGCTATAACCACAATGTTTAATCCCCGCTTAAATTTCCTAAAGTTAAACCTTATTACAGGATAACCAACTGAAGTTGTCAGTTCAGTCTACAATAATCTATTGTTATCAATCTACTGACAATAGACAATCAAGAACTTAATCTGGGAACCAACCATCCACATGGTATATGACCAGCAGCAGCTTACAAATCAGTCAATTTTGATTGGTCAAGAATTCCACGTGACTCGATTTTGATCTGATGTTATCTTTTACGATAAAATATTCCCTAGTGATAAAATAAAACTATAAATATCGTGTAACTTTCCTGGTTCAGAATTGATTTACTTCTTTATTTACAAATAAATAACTTTTAACTTGCTAACTATATAATGACTTGTTCATCTGCTGATTGTGTCTGTGCTAAGAAATCTACATGTACATGTGGTGCTCGTCCAGCCCAACAATGTAACTGTGATAAGGCCAAGGTTGAAAACGTCAAGCCTGCCGCTGGTGATGCTTGTGTATGTGGTAAGAGAAACAAGGATGCTTGTACTTGTGGATCTCACTCCCATTGTGATGGTCATAGAGAAGGTGAAACTGATTTCACTAATTTAAAGTAGGTGGGGGCTAGTTGTAAAATAAATATATTATGAAAAGATGCTGGATTTTCTAAAGACGTTAATAACATTAATATAGGTACTAATATAAAATGGGTAATATAATATAAAAAATATAAGAAACTTTTCATTGTAAAGTTATACGAAATGTAGCATAGATCAAAGTTGATCCGAGTTTCGCACCCGGAGAAAGCAGCGGCAAGAAAAAAATTTACAACCCCAAGTTATAACAGCAACCATTTGTTCAAACATAGAACCATGGCTCGATTGTCAGGACTTCAAAGAGAAGTATTAAAGATTTATAGACAATGTGTACGAACAGTGAAGACGAAACCACCACAAACTCAAGACCATTGGCGGAAATATATTCGAGCTGAGTTTGAGAAATATCGACATTTATCAAAACGAGATTTTGGAGCTGTGGAGCATTTGATACGGGTAGCTCATAGACGATTAGAAATGTTACAGGATCCCCAAATAAAAGATATTCATTAAAGTCCAGACATGGGGTTGATAAGGTATGTTGAAAGGTTATACAATTCCCCCCTCCCCCTGGAGGGGGTAGCGAGGGGCTATAGATGCATCACATCATAATGCCGATCCGGAGTAATCACATACCCAAGTGTTCCGATTCAGCTTGAAGTATTTATTTTACTGTACATATACCGAGTATTACAATTATAAAAATGTCGCATTTGATATGTAAATTTTTTTTTGTTATAACAAAGTGTCTATTTAAAAAAAAACAAGAAATATAAAAAAATCCAATAATCAACCCATAAACCCAGCAAACACTTCTTCACTTTCACTCAACAAACATTCAGTACTATCATTTCTAAATCCCATATCACTAATTTCTCGTTCACCAGTCACATCTCTAACTAAAGTAGGAGCAAACACCACCGACAAATTCTTGAATCCCATTCGATTAATATTTTGCTTGGAATTAACTAATTTCAAATGGTTACACAATAACCATAACGTATATTTGTTGGCGGATGGCAATTTCTGAATCACTTTTCTCATTTCCTGGGCTCTTCTTTCTCTTGGGTTAGCTGAAGATACCCGAATATAATCTTCGTACAAAGTATAAGGGATAATTGGTTCAGATAATTTACGTAAATAACGCTTCAAGGCTGACGTAACTGCATTAATATCTCCCGAGATTAATTCTTGTAATTTCTTATCTTCAGTTATACCAGGTGATAAACTAGCAAATGCAGTTTCGATAGCAACAATAGCAGAATTCCCACCAGAAATTCGATAAATTCCCTCGGATTCCAATCCTCGATTTTCAACTTCAGCTATACATCTAGTGATTATAAAAGGGGTTTTCTTTCCTTCATAATCAGCTCTTGCTTGAATGGTGGTTGAAAAACCTTCATGATTCTGTTGTTGTAATTGTTGAGGCTCACCTAAAAACGAGTCAAGGATATTGTTGGAAATTGAACGATGGAACTTACTTCCTGAAGAGTTATTATTAGATTGATTATTGTTGATTCGTAATGTTTGACTCAGGAAACTTGAAGGGATACTTGTTGCACTTGTTTGAGCTGATTCTGGGATTGTTGATACTACTGAATTTGAAGTGGTTACCAAATTCTTTTGTCTTCTCCAAAATTTAAGTCTAGTTGCCTTATGAGTTTGTTGTTCTTCTTCAGTATATACTTCTGCAAGAGCTGAGACTGATTCAGAAAGATCAGTTGCCTTGTGTAATGGTGAGCTTGAATTATCAGTTTCCAAACTTGAAGATCTTGTGAGTTTGAGATGTTTGTTGTGGTCTCGTAATTGATTATTTTCATCAGTTAATTTCATCTTGGCAGTTTGTAAATCACCAACTTGTTTATGTAATTCATCTAATCGTGATTCTTCCACCGTGGTTTGTTTCAATAGTTTCTTGACTTGTTCTTCCAAATGTACTTTTTCTATTTTCAAATTCATTAAATCATTTTCTAAATCTTGTTTAGAAGACACCAAAGCTAAAATCTCAGTTTTAAGGGCACTTAACCCTAAATCATTCTTATCCTTAATAATTTCAAACCCAGGTATTTTATTCTCGGCAATAACATGAGATTTACCTAAAGGTAATCCAGTAAAACTATTACGATTGTTTAAAGGTGGGGTTATAAATGCACCACCTCCCATATCACTATGGATTGAACTTTCACTCATATTTCGAGAATGAGTCTTTGGTTCTGAATTATCCTTCTTGAAGAAATTAAACTTGTTTGTTGATCCATTCGATGAAGTACGACGATGTTTTAAACTACGTATAAGTGAAGATTTCCTGGTGATTTGCTGTGGTTTATCCTCTTGTTGTTCTAAATTAGTTACCGATTGACTAGTGGCTGAAGTACGTAATGCATATTCAGTAGTATCTACTCCTAATCCCAATCCTTGAATTGCATTAGGGTTACTCTCTGGAGGTGGCGTACTAGGAATTGGTAAATTTGGAGGTGGTGAACTTAAAAATGGAGTGTTTGTATGACTATAATTTGTAGTGACCGTTCTGGGAGTTCTTATTACACTATCTATATCAACACCATCAGTGATTATATCATCGCCTTCCACTACTCTTGCTTGACGATTTGCTTTAGCAAATGGAGAACTTACATTGGTACGTATTTCATGGGTTCCATTTGAACTTTCTACCGAAACACTCTGAGGTTTTATAGGAGAAGTAGGACCAATTTGTATTGGAGTATTATGAAATTCATTATCATGATATTGATTAGGTGACCTAATAAAGAAATTCTTTTGTTGTTGTGAATTTTGTAAAGCTTCGCTTGTTTGTTGTAGACGTGGAGTTATAGGGACTGGTGGTTTTAAACAAGCTTGTTGAGGGGTATCGCCATGCCTTATATCTTGTTCCAGTAGTGTTTTTTCAGATATCCTATCCGAGGGAGAACTAGTTGAGAATTCAGGTTGTGATTGAGATTGACCGCGTTTACGTAAGGTTTTACCTCTTGCTTCTGCGTCATCTGAATCGTTAGAATCGTCGTCTTTGACTTCTTCAATGGAAAAATCATATTCAGCGTGAGTAGTTTGTGATCCTGATGTAGGGGCTGGGGTATAAAGTGAGGAGCCGCTACTAGAACTAGGGTTTGCTTTCAGGTCGTCAATACTAGTGCCTGATTGTGCCAACGAATCAAACGACAGTGGTGGTATGGGGGCCTTAGTTGAAATTTCAGGTGACGGAGACTTACGTCGTGGGTAGTTGGGTAAGGCAGGGGGGAATGGTAATTCTTTATTTTTGGACGAAAGTGAAGTTGATGAAGGTGACGACAGTATTTGATCGTTTAGATATGATTGAATAAGGTTGTTATTATGGGCATCTTGTGCTAATTGTTGTGCTTGTTGTACTTGTTGTTGTGTCTGTTGTTGTGCCTGCTGCTGCTGCTGCTGCACCTGTTGTAATTGCAGCTTTCGTTTCTCAGCTTGAATCAATTTCTTCTTTGCATCATATTTCTTCTTTTTTGCCATTAATTTCTCATGACATTCCATACAAAACAATCCTTTACTTGTACGAGCATATCTCAAATCTTCGATATTTTGTTTACAACTACGACATTTAAAACAATTTGAACAATAAGCTTGATCACCAGTTAAAATTGCCAAATCATCAATTTTTCTTCCACATTGTTTACAATTATATGAACATTGAGAACAAATCAAATTCCCATTTCCCAAAACCAAGAAATTGGAATTACATCCCAACAGGGTTGAACATTTTGAACAAGTAAAACACAGAATATGCCACCTGTCTTCTCCCAACTCATACGCGTGTCCTTCCAATATTAATTGGTGACATTTCTTACATATTTCACGTCCACCCGCCACTTCAGGCGTGCTGCTATGACTATGTGGTTTTGTAGGGTTATGATCTGAGGATATCACGTCTGTCATAGTGAAACGAACTCTCTTATAAACTGTACTTGCTTAGATCTGGGGGTGTGCGAGGCAAGATCTATCTATATCTATGGTGGTAAAAAAAATTTTATGTCTGATTGGTATATGTCTGTCTGACGAGCGAAAGGGATCTTCAATCAAATGGGAAGGGCTATTGATATATAATAAGGTTTGAGTGGAAATTTAGTTTTTTTTTTTTTTTTCTGTTTCCTTCGTCTTTACTTGTGGGTTTTGTGTCAAGTTTGAAATTTTGACTATTTTTGTTTAGAATCGACAAGACAATCTCAGTAAAAAAGACTGCAACCTTAGCTATATATATATGTACGAAAACCTAAGCTTTTAGATAGATTTAGTAAACAAGATAATAAATATTTCGTAAAATCGGGTTTACATTCTACCATATTTAGAAATAAGTCTGCGGGGGGCGGAGGTAGCTATGGCTACTAAGTTGTCGTAGTTCTAAATTTATCCTACGTAATTTGACAAAAGTGCACGCCCCCCAATTTCTTTTTTTGATTGCCTTAATCACCAATGCTAAAAAAAATATAATATTCTTAGCATATTTTTTTACGTGTTTATTTTCACTGACAGATATTTTCTAACGCGCAGGTACTTCTTTTTTTTGTTATTGCCTAAACAAGTTACCAATCTGTTTCTGGAAATTTCCTAAATAAAAAACATGAGATCATAAATTTTGGGTTTTAAATTATACAGTTGCAATTATATACCCGTAAAATGTCCGGCGCCAGTTTCTCTCTCTCTTGTTAATTATGAAATCCCTATTGTTCTTTTGTCCCGTTGTTTGATTTTCCTAATTTGTGAGATTTTTTCTGATTTAGAAAGTGCGCGCGTTCAAACTTCCATGTTTCATATGTCCCAATCAGGTAATTATTTTAAGTAAAGAAGTTCCAATTGTTCGTAGTATATTTTTTAGTTTCAGCTAATATGGATAACAGTACCAATCTCCTTTCATTGACTAACCTGACAACAAAGTAAACTTTTCTAGGCGGGATCATACGCTATTGTCTCTTCGCGTAAAGATCTGTGTGAAAAAAGTTGCATTTGCAACTGAAGCATATCTCCGAATTACTGCAAAATCATGCACCACCTAAAACCATCGCCTAATCTATTGTTACAAAATATGATTTCTATACCTATTCTATACCTCTATAAATCTCCTTTATCTATATACATCCCAGTATTTACATCTCTTCAGCTGTTAAATCCTTTTTAATCATAAATGGTCTACCTCTCCAATCAATCTCATGACCAATCATCGCCATTATCCAAATTGGTAATGCTAAACATTCTCTTACTATCCAAACCCTCAAGAAATCCTTGATTGTTCCCGTTCGTTTATATCTTAACCATGTAGGCATATAACTAACTTCACTTGCATCAGTTACATGACTTGTAAGTGTATGATATTGAATATAATCTGTAATTAACCATACAATCATATGACCTACAAACCACCCCCAATAAAACCAACAATCTAGGAAAATTGTCGAAACGGCAAAAGTACCAAATGCACCACATATGAGTGATTCAGTAGTAGGTTCAATCAATGTAGCCAACAATACCATATATTTCCGTACTCGAAGCCAACGTACACGACGTTGAATATAATCATTGACAGTGTTGTTTGATTCAATTATTGGTTGAACAACTACATCACCTGTTAAACCAGTACGAGCCAAGCAATTTTCCCAAAGGGCAATACCAATCATATTATCTTCACCAATATACCGAGCGAAAAACTTTATTGAATGACCGGGACCTAATGATGAATAGTACTTTGCTTGTTGTTTCACCATGGGGTCTTGGAAAAATGGAGAATCATTCACGGGGATAAGTGATACTGCATGATCAAGTTCTGAACGTCTATACATGTTGGATTTCCCATTGACACATGGTGCAATTGCTACATTGTTTAACGCCACGTAAAATTTGGAATGAGATGTATGAAGAAACATTTCATCTAATTTGGCACCTAATTTATCAAGAAAACGCGTTGGTTTGGCTGGTACTTGTTCTGGTTCGATTGTGTGTGAAATCTTTTTACGTGATGGAGACTTTCTTTTGGCTACTCCTGAATGAACATTTGCACTTGAGCTATTACTTAAGCTACTACTGCTTGTATTATCATCTGATTCATCTGATTGTTGTGGAGTTAACCCATATTCTAAATCATCTTCTTGTTCTACTGTTTGTTGGTTTGTCTTTTTGGAAATACTTAAAGCGAGTGGTATGTGGTGGACTAATTTAACTTTACGATCCCCACTACATTGTCTTCCATTATTTAAATTCTGATTTAATGTAATTACTGAATTCTTTAAAATGTTTGAACTTGCCCATACATTACTATCCATAATCCACAAAATATCATATTTAGCATGGACAAACCCTTTAGCTAAGTTGTTTACTTTGGGGTTTGGACCATAATGGTCATCACTTGTCTTTGTCAATTGATTAAAATTTTCCGAAATTAAAATTTGTGAATCAATATTAGGATATTTCTTAATTAATTGTTTAATAATAGGAATGGCTGGATCTAAAGGATCATCAAGACAAAATAAAATTTGAAGTTTTGAATTGGGGTAAGTTTGACAAAAACTCGATTCAAGACATGAACTAAGTTCAGGATCTATTCCCTTGATTGGACGGATTATAGTCACTCCTTCATATTGGTCATTGTCTGGTTTATCCTGGGCTTTTTTCCATAGTATTCTTCTCTTTCTAAATTTAAGTAATATTTCCACAAATCCTAAATATGCAATTAAGATAATAAATAAATACCAAATGAGGAATATATAACTGGTGATTATTCGGAAATATGAACTCATGTTGTAATCTCTTGGTAAGAGGGGAGTAGTTAGTTCAAGGGGGAGTGTTGTGAATTCTACTTTGCTACTTCTTTACCCCTCAGATTTTTCGTTTGTGTATTTATCCAGGAGAAAGTTCGTGTCTACTATGTACAGATTTAACACGTATACTCTTTTATGACAATTTCTCTGACTAATGGTGTGTGGGTGTTTTTTGGCAGCTGTTTTTCTTTTTTTCTTGTTTTTTCCTTTGGAGTTGAAACAGCGACATCATGGGCGAAGTTTTTTTCCTTCAAGTGGCTTAGTTAACAGTTTACTGCCGATGGGTGTTTTGGGCCGGTTCTGTGTACTCTTGATGAGAGCAATTTGCAGCCAATGAGTTGTTCTGGCAAAGATATTATCCCGGTGGTAATTTGACTAGTGGATTTGTGAAAGAACTGAAAATGTAAACTGACAGGATTGTTGTCTATTATACCTCGCTGTCTCGTGTTTCAAATCTGGTATTTGATTCTTGGCATGGACAGAGAAGCCCTAGTGGGGCAAGTCAATTGTAGTACACTACTGCAGCTGCCAAGGGTCACTTACAGTTATAAGTGGAACAAAAATGTAGAACGAAAAACAAGTGTTTGGGATTTCAACACAATCTGAAAATCAAAATGAGTTTTTGTACAATTTGGTCAAAGCTTAAAAAAGGAATGAAGAGAACAGGAATGTTAAGGGTTTTCTCTAGTAGCTAATTCTTTCATCCTACATTTTAACTCGAAAAGGGTTTAGTTATAATTTATGCAAAAAAATCTCAAAATAATAGCATATTTACATGTGACTTAGCATGCTAATTATAATTAGACTGCATGTCTATTGTACTTGAAACTTTGAAACATAAACAATAAATTCAACGGGCTCGGAGTTTTTCCAATTTTAAAAACAGATTAGAAAATAATTCTCTAAAAAAACCATCTGATATTCCATATTTCTTTTTCTTAAACTTTTTTCAATACAAACAACGGCTCCGAGATCGGTGTAACACCATATGGTTTGAATACAACGATACAATCAATGATACATTGTAGTAATAGCACATCCACCCAAGTTATCTCTATTCCGACAACTTTTTCTGCTTTCTTGAAAAATTTACATAATATAAACACCCAAGCAAATATAACGTCAACGGAGTACAAAAAAAGTACAAAACAAAAAAACTCCGAGTTTTCTTCCCCGGATATTCCTACAACTGTTATAAGCAAAAAGTTATGAGGCCCCTTTTAATTATAAAATTTATTTTTTCTGGGTATATATAGAGTTTTTGTGGGGTTGCCTGGTGTTTAATTTAAAAGTAAAAATTTCAAAGTAAACTCCGAGATTGTTGAGAATTGAAATGTAGTTTGTGAATGTTTTGAATTTTTTAGAGACAACTCCCGAGGAAGGAAACCAATAGATCTCGTTCACAGATCCGTTGGAAAAGCCTGTAAATATTTCCCAACAATAGTTGGGCTTGGGCATTTTTTCTTTCATCCGTGGTTTAAAAAAGGGCGACTTGTCCCTCGCCATTTGCCTCGGATAAAAGAAAAAAAAATGCAGACTAAAAAATTCCACCCACAACTTGCCCCACATTAAAGTCCAACCTGAAAAAAAGAAAAAAAAAATCACACTCAAACCATCAGTGAATAAACCAATCATTTGTCCACTATAAATTGTCAGACAAATTTCCTGTGTCTTTTCCTATTAGTTTTTTTTTTCACATTTTCAATTTCTTGGTTTGTTATTTGCCAAGGCACTTTAAGGTTATAATATATTTCCACATATATATATAAGTTATATTATTTCCTCAACTTTTTTCAACTCCTTCTCCAGTAAACCATTTTATCCGGAGAGCACGAGAGACCCAAAAACTATGATTAAAGTAAGAGCTCAATTAGTATCAGTTGCAACAAAGTCTACACCAGCTTCCAAATTCATAATGCCAATTTTAGCCACCAAACGTTTCCAATCTTCCAAACCCAAGGGTGATTTATACAAATTTCAATCTCAATTACCTAAATTACCAGTACCTGCTTTAAAAGACACTGCTGCAAAATATTTGAAATCGGTTGAACCATTTTTATCACCAGCACAATTGGCAGAAACTACCGCCAAAGTCGAGGATTTCGTTAAGTCAGGCGGTGTTGGTGAAACTTTACAAGCTAGATTAACTGAATTCGCCAAGGGTAAGGATAATTGGTTAGCTGAATTTTGGGATGATTATGCTTATATGTCATATCGTGACCCTGTTGTTCCCTATGTTTCTTATTTCTTTTCCCATAAGGATATAAGAGGAGTTGTTGGTGAAAATCAATTGGTTAAGGCTTCTTTACTTGCTTATTATACCATTGAATTTATGGAACAAGTTCAATCAGAACAATTACCAGCTGAAGTAATCAAGGGTAATCCATTCTGTATGAATGCTTTCAGATACATGTTTAACAATTCTCGTGTTCCTGCTCCAGGTTCCGATATTACTAAACATTATGACGCAGAAGCTAATAGATTTTTCATTGTCATTTATCAAAATAATTTTTACAAGGTACCTACCCATGATTCCAAGGGTAAGAAATTAAACAAGGGTGAAATTTATCAATATTTACAACAAATTAAAAACGACTCTACAGCTCCAGGTATTGGATTAGGTGCGTTGACTTCATTAAACAGAGATGAATGGTTGGCTGCGTACAACAATTTACGTAAATCACCAGTCAATGAAGCTTCCTTGGAAACTATCTTCGCTTCGGCGTTTGTCATTTGTTTAGATTCATATAATCCAATCACAGTTGAAGAAAAATCAAGAAATTGTTGGCATGGAGATGGTCAAAATAGATTTTTTGACAAACCTTTACAATTCTTTGTTGGAACAAATGGTAATTCTGGATTCCTTGGTGAACATTCAAGAATGGATGCTACCCCAACTGTTCAATTAAACAATACCGTGTATAAGCAAATTGTCGCTGAAGCTGAAAATAAGAACTTGATTGAAGAAATTGCCACCTTTTTACCTCGTGTTGGAAAAGCTGAACAAATTCACTTTGATATTGATCCAATTGCTCGTGGTAACATTATTGAAGCAATTGTTAAATTTGAAAACACGATTTCTGCCCATGATGAAGAAATTTTCCAATATTACGGCCACGGTAAGAATTTAATCAAGAAATTCAAGACATCCCCTGATGCCTACGTTCAAATGATGATGCAATTAGCTTATTATAAACTTACCGGTAAAGTCAGACCAACTTATGAATCTGCCGCTACAAGAAAATACCTCAAGGGTCGTACTGAAACTGGACGTACAGTCTCCAATGAATCCAAGAAGTTTGTTGAAACCTGGACTAATCCAACTGCCACCATTGCCGATAAAGTCGCCACTTTCCAAGCTGCCTGCAAGCAACATGTCTCCTACTTGTCAGCCGCAGCTGATGGTCAAGGTGTTGATCGTCATTTCTTTGGTCTTAAAAACATGTTGGCTCAAGGTGAAGCTGTTCCTGAAATTTTCACCGATCCAATTTTCAGTTATTCAAGTAAATGGTATATTTCATCAAGTCAAATTCCAAGTGAATATTTCCAATCATGGGGATGGTCCCAAGTTGTTGATGATGGGTTTGGTTTAGCTTATTTAATCAATAATGAATGGATTCATGTCCATATTAGTTGTAAACATGGTAATGGATTAAGTTCAGATCATATGAAATGGTACCTTGTTGAAAGTGCCAATGAAATGAAGGAAGTTTTAACTAAGGGTTTGTTAGAGGGGGTTGAAGAGAAGGCAAAGGCTAAGTTGTAGAAGTGTTGTTTTTGTATATGTATATTGAATATATGTGTATTTATTAGAACAAGAGTTCTCTCTGTCATACTCTATTTTATTTTTTTGGTTGCATTTTTTAATTTTTTTTAACTTTGCACGCGATAATGCAATATGCAAGAATTCTCGGTTAAAAAATTAAACGAAGAGACAAACAATGGAGATTATGTAATGATGCACAAACTATATTCTACCGCTGAAAAGGGAAGGAGTTGGAATATTGCTCATCTGGGAAAGTACTGTCCATCCCTTTGTCTTTAAACTGTAAATTTAACACCACTACCGCAAATTTTGTTCAAGCAGGTACACTCTTAGGTTACCCAGCTTTAACACACTAATAGGGACTGGGACATGGTCTCACTTTAAAATCCAGACCTGCACAAATCGTCACAAATATTTGCATAAAACTACATGAGCAAACATAAGGCTGCCCATCGTCACATATAGGCGCTTAAAACTGTGCTTTCTTAAAAATCAAGAAAAAAAAATTAGACTAATTGGCCACAAATGATTTTATTTTCTTGAAAAACGCAAGTGTTGCCAAGGGTAGGAATACCTGGCTTTTTCTTAGCGGACCGGGTTGAGGCGGATGCTTTATGGAAACATACCTTGCCCCACCCACCCAATCAGTACACCCAATCAGTAACAAGCAAACCCCGTAATATCTGTAGTTTTACGGGCACCAACATCCAAATGATTGCAAAAAAGAATCAAGAGCCTACACTTCATGCAGTTGATTTATGTTAAAACGGTTAGCGTTGTAGAAGACATCGCGCATGAACCGCCCGCCCCACTGCGAAATTCTATATATATACCGGGTGATATTTCCATTTATTTTCTGATTATAATTATCTATCAAATTATGAAAATAACCGTTTAATTATACAGGCGATGCAAGGTTATACCACAAACGATTATAGTTTGAAATTAAGTGTAAGTGCATGAGTTGGTTGCATGGTTGATTCAAAACATCCATCTGAATTTTTACAGATAATATTTTTCTCTCATTGATTAAACTTCCCATTGTCGATCGCGATGACAACCGTAAAAAGACGATCACTAAAAAAACTTACACTAAAAATTTTTTAGTTTCAATTAGAATGTAATCGCGTGCTCCAGTAACAAAGCCGAATGAGGTAAAACTACATGGTAACGACATTGACAGATGTTACTCATTTTCAAGTGGCGAAACTCAACACTCAACATATTATCATGATAAATTAGATCACTGATATACATTGAAACCTAATTCCTTGGGACTGCTGGGGAAAGACCTATTCAGGAACTTATCAGCGGGGGAATTAGACGAGTTTATTAGCAATTACAACTATCGCAATTATATCCTAGTACAGAAAACAGCACGGGGGGAAGCATACAAAATAATGACTGACTTGTGGCATATTGTTTGGTTGTGAATCTGTGGCAATTTTTTTTTTCTTATGTTTTTGTTTACACTAATTGACGACCGTCATGTCAACCGATCTCCCACGTCAAGTCAACAACTCCGCATTATCAGTAAAGCCCCCGGAACAAAGAGAAAACTTCTGTATGCACAAACGCGTACAACTTACGAATTACAATTAACGAATTCATATAAAACCCTGTAAGGATCTTCCTGGTTTGACTTGGCAACAGGGAGTACTACAAGGCTGTATTTTTTTTATTTTTGTTTTTTTCACAACCAAAACAGTAGCCGTTAGGACATAAATTGTATTGACTACTGTGATTAGATCATACGATAGAGAGATCATTTTGCAACTATCATATCCGAATCCCCAGAGATCAGCTGACATATTCCTTTTGCAATCAGTTGATTTGCGTTTTTTACCAATTGGAGATTTTTGAATCAACTGTTTAGTTTGACAGGAAAATTTACTGATTTGGCATTCCAAGTTGGCACAGATAGCATCATTCGATAACTACCGATTAAGGCCCCACCCGCTAGTAAGAGCCCGTCATACATCGAAGTTCAAGAAATAGTATATCACAGTCTTTGCAGCCTTTTTTTGAATTACATCGCCAAGTTTGCAAACGATAGATTTCAGACACAAAACGGGAAGCTTACCACTTGTGAGAGATTGCCCATAATTTTGAAAAAAAAGTCTTTTCTTGGTCGTCCCAGGCAAAAAATAAGAGTTTAATCGTCAATTAGATCAAGGGGCGGCAAAGTTAAATTCCGAATTGGGAGATATTGAACAAAGAAAAAAAACCCAGGAAATCTACAACTAAAAAAAAAAGAGACACCTAAACAAAAAAAATAATCAGGATTCTGCATTAAAAATAATTCCCACAAGAAAAAACAAAATAAAAATAGAAATCATCAAACTTTTACACACTTCCAAAGAAAAAAAACAAAATAGAGGCTGAAACATTAGACGATTTGACCTATTTGTATTTACATTTCACTTTCAAAAACTAAAAAAAAATTTAAAAGGAAAAAGGCAAAATAATTCACAAAAAGTGTAAACTGTAAAACCTGGGAATTTCAACAAAAAACTTGATTAAATTAACTTTTGACACACAAATCATATCATCATTATCCCACTATATAAAAAAGAGGTATCACATTTAAACATCAAAATACCCCCCATTAGCCTCGATCATTTGATTTAAGTTTTTCTTGGTCCCCACCCCCCCAGTTAACTCGAAATTAGGGTATTTATTTTCTTAGACACATAATTTGTGCATATTAGAGCAAGTGCATTTTATTTTTAAGATTTTAATTTAAAAAATATTAAAGGAATTTTTTTTTTTTTTTTGACTTTGATTTGATTTAGGTTTGTTTTGATTCATATTGTCTTTAGGAAGGATTAGTGGCACCAAAAAAAAATTGAAATCAGGTTACAGTTGCTTTAATTTTAGTACTACACAATCATAGATTAACAGTCACGAGCATACACCGCTTGAACAAGGTTTTCCCTTATACATTTGGCAGCAAGGTTTTATTATTTTCAAATATTATTTTAAACAGTCAAGGCTCGTATTAATATTATTTATTTTTGTTTTTCCCCTGGTCCTTTTTTGCCAAAGTGTGTCTTTACCGATCCAAATATATTATTGTCATCATTTTTGATCCGATAAATATAGACACATTCTCGAACCCCGTGATAGCCCTCCCTTTTTCCAATCCAAGAAAACAAAGGGAACGCTCCAACCAATCATTAAACCTATATTCCCGAACACAGACGTAAAATTCTTGACGGTCTTCCCCTTGGAATCCCAAGCAATTAACTCCAAACTAAATAAGGGATCAATTTCCAGCTTGGCAAAAATATCTTGTCTATTTAATTGATCAGTTTGACATTAGAGGATCTTTTTCAAACAATAGATTGTCCCGACACAAAATTTTTTAATAAATATCTGCATACATACAAAAATCTTGCATCGTGCATCTTGCTTTCCTACATCGCGTTTTAATATTGGGAATATTATTTACATTAATCTACAACAGCATCAACAGGCTAAATTTTTTTGTTAACCATATTCATCACTTTAATAAGTTCCACACATATACATGTTTTATAGAATAATATGTCCCATAATACTTCAAAATACCGATCACATAAGCGACAGAAATCGTCGGCCCTGAATCCAACATATTATGTCACCCAACAACAACAGCAACAGCAACATGCACACCAGCAACAACAACAAGCGCAGCACCAACATCAACATCTGCGTCAACAGTCAGAACAACCACAACAAGGCTCACCACAACAATTATCCACTCAACCGCAACAACATCGACACGCGTCATCATCTCATCTACCGCAACAATTTGATAATGATACATATATATCAAGCTATAATTATACCCCAGGATCAAGATCAAACCCCATATCAAAGTTGCCACCTTCATCCTCGTCTTCATCAACATTACCACAACCAATGTCGTCTGGGAATCTAGACATATCGTCCCATACTCATCTATCTACATCTCCCATGAAACGAGTAGCATCTTCTGAATTAGATTCCACTTCAGTTATGAGAACTTCACCGGTAATAACTACGGCAACCCCTGGATCATATTACTACCAACCAGCCATACAAGCGACATTCTCAGGATTAGAACCACAACTACAACAACCGCAACGCCAACAAGCATTAAATCAACTCCCACATTCTTCATCTTCAACTGGCTATACATATAATCCACAACAAACAGTACCATCCTCTGCTTTTACATCATTTGATTACTCAGGAGCATTCAAAATACCCGAATACTCAACAACACAACAGCAACAACAACAACAGCAACAACAGATTACACCCACAGGAATCATACCTTCTAGTTCAAGAAAACAACAACCAAGTTACCCTTTATCTACTCAACCCACATTAAGTTCCATTACAAACGCATTATCACCGTCAGCAGCGGCCGCATTTAGACAACATCAAAAGAATAATTTATCCATATCTTCGCATTTCAATTTAGTATCATTGGGACCAGGCGACAAGAGACCTGGCTCACATCTTAGTGACACATCTACATCGACACTTTCAACCACAGCAGTGGCAACTTCCAAGCATCCAGCACAAAGATCCTCAACCTTTGACAATACAGTTATTAACGATTTATTAATTAATTTGGCGTCAGTTGACGGGTCTAATATTAACAATTACCTTTTGTCTGTCTTGTATAAGTTGAATACTCCATTAGCCATAGACGATTTTTACAATTTGTTGTATAATAATGACAGACTTCGAGACTTGTTAGACCTTGAATATCATCAGAAATTGGATAAGACTATAGTTCCATATACCACGGTTGAATTTGTAATTGAAGGAATTAACCAATTGTTAAATTTTTTCAAGAATCCCAATTTATTAGAAGAATATTTACCCAATTTAGAAGATAAAGAGAATAAGTTGTTAAATATTAATTATCATGAGTTATTACGTACCTTTTTGGCAATTAAAATCTTGTATGAAATTTTGATACAATTACCCTTGGGAGCAGAAGAAGATCCTCAAAGTTATACCATTCCTAGATTGTCCATTTACAAAACTTATTTTATAATTTGTCAGAAATTAATCAACAATTATCCAAGTTCCTCAAATACTACGAGTGAACAACAGAAATTGATTCTTGGCCAGTCCAAATTAGGCAAATTGATTAAGTTAGTATATCCCAACTTATTGATTAAGCGATTGGGAAGTAGAGGTGAATCTAAATACAACTATCTTGGTGTAATTTGGAATGAAAATATAGTCAGTGAAGATATTAAACAATTGTGTGCTCAAAATGAATTAAGTGACTTGTCGGAAATTTTCAGTGGTGAAATAAGGTTGTCTTCAAATCAATTATTAGGATCATCAACAACTCCCAAAAGAAGTGGATCACACAAGAGAAGTTCCTCAAAGCATAAGATAAAAGTTCCTGAAGCAATCACTGAATCATCGCCAACTAATCCTTTTTTGAGTACTGAACAACCAACAACAAATCCAACCACAACAGGTCCCATTCCTCAAGTTACAAGCACCGCTGAAACAACAACAGGTCCTCCATTATCGTCACCCAACCTCTCTTGTATTAAACCATTCTTGAAATTTCCTGCTGTGGATACTTTTAGTATATTGAATTCTGAAAATGAAGACAATTGGTTTACTGAAGTTCTTTTTGAATGTTATAATAGAATCTCCATATTTGGTCCTAATTTAATTCATGAAATCTTTTTGAAAAATGAAAATTTAGTAAACAATTCCAGTCTTTTGAATAATTTAATGGAAACCTTGATTAAACCCTTGAATATCCAAGTAACTATACCCAATATTGATTTATGTTTATATTTGGTTATTGTAATTGAACTTTCCCCCTATTTACTATTGATTAAATCCTCGACTAATATAAACTTGTTAAAGACATTAAGATTGAATTTGATGCATTTGATTAATAATCTCAATTCAGAATTGACTCGGTTGAATTCACCCAAATTTCCAATAAATAACTCGACGATTTTCTTGATTGTGATTAAAAAATTGATTAATTTGAATGATTTATTAATTACATTTATTAAACTTATAAACAAAGATAGTAAGAAATCAATGATGTCAACGGATATAGAGAATTTCCTCAAGATGAATAGTCAAACATTGAAGTTAGAAGCTCAGGATGATGACGATAGTCTTCTTTTCAATTTAAATACCAATTTAAACACTACTTCTATGGGGGAGATTAATTTCAGTTTTAGAAATGATATTTTATCTAATGATTTGGTGTATACTTTGATTGGATATAATTTTGATCCAAACATCAATAGTGAATTAAGGTCTTCAATCCTGATGAAGTTTATTAATGAGGAAATTAATATAATTGATGATTTTTTCAAGAAGGATTTGCTTATGTTTTTGAATTCTAGCTTCAGTGATGAAGAAGAAGAGGAAGTAGAAGAACCTGAACCACGAGGAGATGATCCAACCCAAGAAATTTCTCAAGAATCATTAGAAGGTCTTTCACCTAGTATTCAACCACAAGCAGGAGCAGAACTCCCCAGTACCACTTCTGGCACAACACCTTCAACCGGAACTTCAGAGAAGCGGTCAGAAGGAACCAATGAGTCCGTACTTTCACCAAGAGAATTTTCTAGATTACAAGCCTTGATTAACCTAATTGACAAACGATTATTATCCCAACATTTCAAAGCCAAATATCCCATTCTTATTTATAACAACTATATTACGTTTATTTTAAATGATATACTAAAATATATCTTTTTAAAACAACAACAAGCACAATTACAAAATCTACAAAGAAGTACTCAAGATTTAGATGCTGGCGGTAGTGGTGGTAGTAACAATAGTTTTGGAAATTGGTGGGTGTTTAATTCATTTATTCAAGAATATATGAGTTTAATGGGTGAGATTGTGGGATTATATGATTCAGTAGAAAAAGGTTAACCTTTACATTGTCGTTTATTATAGATTGTCGACATCGTCATTTTATTTATTGTTCCCAAAAGGGAAGTATCCCTATGTTTTAATTTTGTATATTTGCATTTCTTTTATTTTTGCATCATTTTATTCTGCTAATGTTTTATGTTCTTATATTAATTGGTAATATGACAGATAATTTTGTATACCAGGTTTGTTATATATAGTCTTTTAAAAATAAATTATAATTATTTAAATTATTATGTAATCACGATGTAATACGAATAGAACCTTCGGCTAAAAAGGTCTAATAATTTTTTACACCAACTCGTAAATGTTGTTATTTACGAAGGTACTTGGATATGAACAGGATATTGCTAGTTCCTTGACGGTGTTCTTCTGGTGTAGACAAAGAAGCTATCCAATTTAATTGGCAAACCACAACGGAATGGGAAATTGAGAGATAATATATATAATAGAAAGATCGAGATTATTGGATTGTAGCAAGTTCTACGAGGACCTATCTACAGAATGAAAAGTATAAAATTAGATATATTGAAAGTTGAACTGGATATTGTCCTTGTGCAGACTAAAAGATTGGATATAAGATCAAATTGTAGTGAACAGGATTCCTCTAGTTGCAACTTTATCTGAATTGTTACTCCTTTAATATATTTGGTAGTATGAAAATATATGGTTTACGGGGTATCTACTGTTGTACTACAAAACAATTAATAAACAATATACATTTAAAACAAAGAGTAATTCATAAAACTAATATATAAAGAAAAATTCATAGCCTACATATAACAGTTCACTCATTGGAAATAACATCTTTCTCTAATTAATGCATTAGCATTAGCTTCAATTTTCGTGATTTCAGCTTGTTTCTTCATATCTTCAATCTTCACATCTTCAGTCTTGACTGATTCATCAATTTTTTGAATCATTTGTTCAAGTCTTTCGGTGGTTGCAGCTGTTGATGTTTGGGAACTTAACTTTGACATATTTGATTCTGTTTTAGTGAACTTCGGTAGTAAACTATAAATTCGTTATCTCTTCTCTGTAAAGGTATTATCTAAATTGTTTCTAATATATTTCTAACTAGTGAAATATATCGTGTTAACCGGGATATAAATGGGAACTACAGCAATGATACAATCAAAACAAAGAGTAATTCAGATGAAAATTTAGAATAGAAAAAGGGGAATACCCCTTTTCCAAAGCACTCCAATTCTCATTCCACTTGGCGACACTGTATCACCTTGAGCAAGCCTTTTTAACCTGACTTGCATCCATATAATTCAAATTTGTACCTGCCTGCATATAATGCATGTAAGATAGCAACACAACAAAAAATTCTCACCCAAAACGGAAATTGTTTCCATAATTAACAACAGAAAAAAGGGTTTTGGTTGCAAAAAAATTATAGTGGATGATACAGCTGATAAAAGATAGATAGAAAGTGAAACTAGAGTGGGTATTACTATTCCTTCTTACAGGGACACCTTAATCTCGCCTGGTCATTTTTAGATTTTCTTTAGGTGGTTCTTGTACCGTATTTTATTTCAAAGTTATTCCAAATACAGTTACTCAATAGTTACCATCAATGGAAATAGACATAATAGGTATTTTTTATAAACAGGATATATGAAGAATTTAACAAATACAAGAGTATTAGCTTAACATAAACACACAAGTTTAGTTGCCACCAAAATCAATAAATTGTCCACAGGATCACACTCACCTTAACATATCAAACACGGATTCAACTATCACTAGCAATATTGGAAGGAGAAATTAAAGAACAGCAAAAATAACAAAAACAAAGACTAGCTCAAGTACAAAATAGGTTTCACTTTAGCTGGAAGCTAATCCAAACAATGGTTTTAATTTATGAACTATTCGTTTACCCTCTTTATCAAGGTATGATCTATTATTACCACAGGTAAACCAGGGGCTAAGTGTCAGCTTGAAATTTGATGAGAATTTACATTCATTACAAAAATCACTAGATCCGAATTCTCTATTATTATTATTGTAAGCAAAAGTATCTAACCTGGGGTTCGTTCTCAACCGCGGCACTGATTTAAGGACTAGCTCAAGGCACAATTAGGCGAAATCGACTAAACCACAAGTTAATTCCAAACAAGAATTAACTTTTAATTTTATCACAAGGATATTAATGGTTTAAGCTTAGTTCTCGTTATTTCTATGAATTATTTTTTCGCATAGACCCAACACATTTAGTACGGAAAAAATAAGCCTCGGTATAATTTTACCCCAGTCGCGCCCAGTTTTTCAAATTCTTCCGTGCATAATTACCCCGGATTACACGAGATACATCATCTCTCAAAAGCTTACTTAACCTTGGAAATCAAATAATAACTTGTCTGAAATATATCATTCAGCAAGTGTCTAATAGCACTAAATTTCTTGTGATGTTTCAAATATGGAGAAATCCTCCAGACTTCGGAGAAATGGATGAATGACCCGTCACATGACACCAATTTCAGGCGGATAAAACTGGGGAAACTTCCACAATTTTTTGTTGTTTTCAATTCACAAACTATTACACAAGGTTATTCATTCAAAATATGCTTCATAAAAAAGTTGTTATTATTGGTGGTGGTATATCTGGAGTCAAGGCAGCTATAGACCTATACCAAGCTGGAATCACCGATACTATAATTGTAGAATCTCGAGATCGATTAGGTGGGAGATTATTTACAATTAATTCCGAACATACTCGAGGATTAAATTATGATATGGGAGCACTGTGGTTTCATGATACTTTAAACAACCCACTTTTTGAAAAAGCCATTGAATATAAGACGGTTAAATATCATTTTGATGATGGGAAATGTCAATATGTAAGTAATGAAGATGAAGATATTCCAACTTGGAAATTCCAAGCTATAGTTGATGAAATGAGACAATATTTCGAATTGACTTATGCAAAGGATCCAACCAAACCGGATGTTTCATTAAAGAGATTGTGTGAGGAGTATATCACAAAGTTTAACTCGAGATTAACTCAGGAACAACAAGAATATGCCCGTGGTGTTATTCGCGCATTGGCTGAGTTGTACCATGGTGAATCTTGGGATACTCTTTCTGGAAGATTTTGCTTCACAAATATGAATAGACATGTAGGTAGAAGTGCATTTGTTGAGAATGGGTATTATAGAGTGTTTCAAATGGCATTAAAGGAATTACCTAGAAAGTATTTGGATACAAATGTGAAATTAAATGCCCATGTTTACAAGATTGATTATTCAGGTAGTAAAATCTTGGTTCATTTATTTGATGGACGGAGTTATTCTTGTGATTATTTAATCTCGACAATTCCACAATCAATTCTTCAAATAACTGATCCTAAAGATCTGTGCTATTTGAAATGGGAACCTGAGTTACCATTGCCTTTACGTCAAGTACTTCCTGATATTCATTTTGGATCGTTGGGGAAATTAGTTTTTGAATTCAATGAATGTTTCTGGCCCGAGGATGTAGAACGATTCTATGCAATTAGTACCAAGACCAACATCCCGGAATTATCCATCAAGGCATGGGATTTCCCTAGTGTGATTGTTAATTATCAGGCCATAATGGGATTACCTAGTCTTGTAATCCTCACTCAGAACCCATTATCTAAATATATAGAACAATTATCAAAGGACGAGAAATTTAATGAAATTTGGAGTTTATTTAAACCAATGCTTGAACAAATATCCCAACAAGATCTGATTCCCGATCCAATTGCCATATATAATTCACCATGGAATGGAGAATATTTAACCAGAGGATCATATGGAACTACACCAATTGGAATGAGGGATCCCGCCGATATAAATCGAGTTTTAAATCAGGGGTTCCAGAATAGAATTAGATTTGCTGGTGCAGAAACTATAATTGGAAGCGCCAATGGTTGTGCTCATGGTGGATGGTTTAGTGGACAACGGGAAGCAAAATTTATTATTGATAATGAAAAGAAGTCAAAGCTTTAGAGTAGATTATATATGTTTACACTATAACTATGAAACTTGAATCCTAATAGCATCAAACTCGTAGGTTATAATTCTGCCTTAGGATAAATCTTTGGTTTTAACTATTCTCTTGGTTAAAACTTGTTTCTAGGAGCAAGTCGAGTTTGGATTGGCGCAAGTTAATCTTAGATTGGCGTAAATTGATCTTGGCTTGATGAGCATAGAGTTTGGATTGGCGTAACTTGAGCTTTTCTTTATGTTCCCAGAGCTTGAATTGTCGTATAAGGAGCTTGGATTGACGCACATACAGCTTGTAATGGAATCCCTTTTCAGGTAAATAAAGTTTGTGTTCGCGTATATTGAGCCTCTCTTGACGCACCTTGTGTTTGTATAGGCGAATACCGAGTTTGCATTGACGTACACTGAGTTTGTATTCACTTATTTTTAATTTATAACAAAGTTCATCGGATCCGGGTTGAGATTCATTGAGGTTGGATTGATATTCACTTAGCTTTGATTGAAGTTCGTTGATTTTGAGTTGGCGTTGATCGAGCTTTAATTGATATTCATCGAGCTTGGCTTGGTGTAATTCGAGCTCTTCTTGGAGTTTGTCAGTTTCGTCCGCTTCCTCAATTGTCATAGTTTCTTTCACTTTCGCAGTTAATTCATCGGGCAGGAATGTACAATTGGAATCACTTACACCGTTATCTAAAAGTTGAAAATTGTAAACATTTTTATTGTCCTAAAAAGTTGCAAGTTTAAAAGCATATCTAAAAAAATAGGAAACTACAAATTAATATTCTCCAAAGCTCCATAGGCTAACAATATGCTCAAACTATATAGAAATGTGAGAACCTTGTAGTTGGATTCGATTCATCCCCCAATTATTTCACATAAGTTCACCAATTGGGGGTAAATCAACCGACTCTTGCATTTGGATTCCACAAATGCAATGGAATCCCATAAACCCGAGCTCTTACACGAGAATCAATATGAGTACAATAAAAAAGCTAAAGCTTTAGATCCTTAGTTCTACTATACCATATGAACAGTAGAGATAATAAGAACAAATTATATATCAGTTAAGCGCCAGCTCTATTGTCTTTGATTTCTAGCGTCAAGTCAATTATTTCTATTTTTTTTTTTGCTTTTGTTTTATCAATTCGTCTGGTCTCTTGCCTATTTTTATGGCGCTAGCATCGAGTTCATTGACTTCTTCATTAACGTTCGATCGGCGCAAGTTGAGCTTAGCTTGTATCAAGTTGAGCTTCAATTGGCGCAAGTTCAATCGGTCCAAGTTGAGCTTACATTGGCGCAAGTTGAGCTTTGATCGGTACACGTTGATCTTGCTTTGGCTCACCGCGAGCTTATATTTGAGTACCTTGAATCTGGGTTGACTCTCATCTTGTTGACTTGTGTTAAGCTTGGATCGGTGTTGGTTGAGCTCGGATAGGCGTTGGTTGAGCTTTACGTGGCCCAGATCGATCTTTAATTGTCGTTGGTTGATGCTTAATTGACTTTCGACCATATTTAGCTGTTGTAGATAAAGCTCTCGACGTTGCTTGAGATTGTCTTGAGAGTGGTTGGTTTTGTTTTCATGTTCCTTAAGTGTGGCTTCTAAATTGCCAGATTTGTTGTGTTTGGTGTTTACAGGAGATTTGGCTTGTTTATTATTTACAGTTTTAACTGAGATTTTATTGGGGGAAGCATCCATAATTACTAAAGTTAAGAAATTTGTTGTAAGTATTCTATTAATTTACAATTTTTAATGGTTTAAGGATTTTATAAGTTTAAAAGCATATCAAAAAAATAGGAAACTAAAACAAAGCATTCTCCAAAGGTCTATAGGCTACAGGTCAATCTCTATATACAAATAAAAACACCTGTATTTACATCTATCTATGATTAATCCCCCAAATTGTTTCGCATAAGTTCACCAATGGGGGTCTCACTCTTGTATTTGGGCTCCACAAATGCATAAACCCGAGCTCTTACGCGTGAATCAATATGAGTACAAAAGAAAAGCTAAAGCTTTAGATCATTAGTTTGGCTATACCATATGGACAGTAGAGATAATAAGAACAAATTACACATCAGTTAAGCCCCAGTTCGATTGTACTCTAGGATCAAGTTAATTATTGTTCTGCTTTTGTTTAGCCAATTCAACTGCTCTAGTGGCCCTTTCAACGGTGGCAAAATGGAATTCATTGACTTTTGGTAGTCTTGAAATGTATTGTTTAAATCTGAATTGGCGCAAGTTTAACTTGTTTCGGCGCAAACTAAGTCTACTTTCTCGCAAGTGGAGCTTGAATTGACGCACCCTCAACTCGGCATGATATTCTTTATCATTGCATTGGCCTTGCTTGAATTCGGATATGCGTTGATTGAGCTTGGCTTGGCGTCGGTAGTTCCTTACTGAGGCTTGAGCGATCCTTAATTGACTTTTGGTGATCCGTATTTGTTGTTGATTAAGTGATTGACATTGTCTGTTCTTGAATAGATATTGATTGAGTATGGTCTCATGTTCCAGAACTTCTTGATTTTGCAAATTTTCAGAATTGTCTTTTTTAGTATTTACAGCAGATTTGTCTTCTTCTTTTGTATTTACAGTCTTATCTACGAGTTTATCTGGGGAAGCACTCATAATTACCAAAAGTTAAGAAAATTGTTGAAAGTATTCTATAAAATTTTAATGGTTTAAGGATTTTATAAGTTTAAAAACATATCAAAAAAATAGGAAACTGCAAAACTCGAGAGGTTTATAGAAATTGCTGTTCAATCTCTACGTAAAAACACCACAACCTTGTAGTTTAATTCATCTATTATTCATCTACAAATTATTTAACATTCACCGATTGGTAATAAATCAACCCATCCCAGTCTTGTACTTGGGTTCCATATTTTTGCAACCTAAGTCCTAATGCAAAAACCGAGGGTATCGTCCACGTGATCACCCTTACTCTCTACCCCCGAAATTCCCCCAACTGAGTACAAAGAAAAAAAAACCTACTGATTCCACGTTCCTCATCTCAATAGCTCTAGCAAACATGCATGGAAGATTACCCAATAGTATTAAACTAATAGGAGGCAATTCGCATCCTGAACTTAATGACGCAATTGCCGCACGGTTAGGAATCCCCTTGGCCCGAGTTGGAGCATTTCAATACACGAATCAAGAAACTGCCGTAACTATAGGAGAATCAGTGCGGGATGAAGATGTATACATTATTCAAACCGGTACCGGGTACGACAGTTTAAATGATTTCGTTATGGAATTATTAATCATTATTAACGGGTGTAGAATCGCCAGTGCTAGACGAATCACGGTTGTTATTCCTACATTCCCTTATGCTCGTCAGGATCGGAAAGATAAGAGCCGGGCACCAATAACGGCTAAACTAATGGCTAATTTGTTACAATGTGCAGGGTGTGATCATGTAATTACGTTGGATTTACATGCTAGTCAAATCCAGGGGTTTTTCCGAGTTCCTGTAGATAATCTCTATGCTGAACCAAGCATGTTGAGATATATTAATGAGACGTTCAAGCTGGAGATTGACCAATTGATTATTGTTTCTCCTGATGCGGGTGGTGCTAAACGAGTTGCTGGAATTGCTGATAAGTTGGATGTTCCATTTGCGTTGATTCATAAGGAAAGACAAAAGGCGAATGAAGTAAGTAAGATGGTTCTTGTTGGTGATGTCACTGATAAGATTTGTATTTTGGTTGACGATATTGCTGATACTTGTGGTACATTGTGTAAAGCGGCTGATATATTATTGAGTAATCGTGCTCAAAAGGTGATTTGTATTGTAACTCATGGGATTTTCAGTGGTGATGCTATTGCGAAATTGAATAGTTCAAAATTGGATAAAGTTGTATGTACAAATTCTTTACCAATTAGTGATAAGTTGGCTCAGTGTTCTAAATTGGAAATGATCGATATAAGTCCAACTTTGGGTGAGGCAATTAGAAGATTACATAATGGAGAAAGTGTAAGTTATTTATTCAACTATGTACCGGAGTAGACCATATATATAGTTACTTTTCTTCTTCCGCGTCAACTAAATACCATACAACACCAACACTCAACCTAAATGGATTCAAAGTAATATCGTCAAATGTATCTTCTGTAACTTTAAACTCAGTAATGTTTTTAACACGAGCAATTATCCAATCTCTATCCTTGATTTCATCCGTGACATTTAGGAAATAATGAGGAGTTCCAATATTGAACGCCGCCCAAGGTCGAATATTACTTTTTTCAGGTTGTTCCCTCTCGATTCTCGTAGGTAAGAACAACAAAAGATCATCCTGGGTGAATCCTGTCATTGATATTTTTGATCTTAGCTTGAATAACAACTTCTTTAATTCAGTTTGATTTAATTTATTCTCCTTAGTTTGTCGTTTAGCAAACCCTTCAACATCTTTAAACCTTTTAGATATGGCATTAAGGAAGAATTTCGTTGATGTTGTATCTTCTTGTAGGGTTATATTATCCTTGAATGATAATAGGTCAATTAATGAATTGAAATTATTTGAATTATCTTGAAAGGGAGAGATTACCGATTTATATTTGGACGTGTCAACGTCTTCTTGCAGCTGCTTGTCAGGGGTGCTCGTTGTCATCTCTTCGATAAACTTCATTTTCAGCATAACTTCATCAATAACTTCCGAACTAGGAACATCTTGACTCTCATTCTTTGTTCGTAACCCCTTAACCCGTTTAATTACAAATTTATCACCATCTTTAACCAAAAGTAATCCCATACTTTCTAAAATCAAACAATATTCAATAATATAATCAAACACTAACCCCATTAATTTTTTAACCCACGTCATTACAACTTCATTTAGACTATCTAATCCAGAATCATATTTATCTTGTCGAATTGAAGTTAATTCAAGTAGGTTCTCATAATCTTCTTGAACACTCTCAAGTTGATTTTTAACGGTTTTAACATCCTGATCAAATTGACTACGTTCTTTCGTGAATTCAGTTTCCTTAGAGGCAAGGTTTGAAAGGAGTTCATTTTTGATATGGATTGCATCATTTAATTCTGTGCGTAAATTCGAAATGATTTTGTTTAATCCAAGGATTTCTTGTGATGTTTCCTGTTTATGTTTTTCAAATAGTTCAGTTTGTGATTGAAGTTGTTCTTTTTGTGATTGTACTGTGGTTGTTAAATTTGCAATTTGTTGATCTTTATCCGTTGTCTCTTGGATAATTGTTTGTTTGTTACTTGTTAAACTCTTGATTTCTTCAGTTAATTTAGCAATTATCTCATCCTTATCGGTATTAGCTTGCGTCAATTCATCAACTTGTAAACTCAACTCAGTATTCACCTTTTTCAATCGAATATTATCCAAATGTTTATCAATACTAGTAGGAGAAACCACTTTTTCCGAAGTACTACTACTCCGTAACAATTGAGTTGGACTCTTATTCTTCTGATCTAAAAGCATAACACTTCCAGAAACAGCAACTCGTCCATTAGTAGGTCTAGCCGTTCCATTAGCCGTAGTGGATGTTGGCCAATTATTTAAATTCTTAACTTGTTGTTGATGTAATAAATTCTCCAATTTTTTAATCCTCGATTTCAACCCCTTAATTAAATTCAAATCAAAATCAACTTCAGAATTCTCAATTTCAAACTTCAGATGTTCTTGATTTGATATGGATGTATAATTACTTAATGATGTGATTAATTTAGTTATCTTTTTTAAATTATTCGTTGATTGAATTAAATCCTTATGGTTTTTATTTAATAAATCAACAAATGAAGTTAGTCCTTGAGTTTCTACTAATTGAATATAATTTACAATATCAGTTCGATCAACTTCAATATCTTGTAATATTGTAAATGGATTCGCTTTATCTTTATTACTCAATAATGTAATATCAATATTTGGCAACACTATATTAAATTGAGCGGTATCATTTAATAATTTTAAAAAGTTGCCAAATTTCTTTATCCAAATACTTCGAAATAACTTCTCATGATTTATAATTGTAGATAATTGTTCTGATAAATTATTTACAATTCCACGAGAATAAAAATCAAACCATTCAAATTGTCGTCTCTTTTCAATGAGAATGAATCCGAAAAGTAACGGCAAGTCAATAGTCAAGGACAAATAATCTTCATATTTTTTCACGGTGTTTATCACATCTAGTGATATCTCCTGTTGTTCCTTTTCTTCACTGGTTAAATGTTTAAGTTCAGTCTTTACATTAACCATATTCATTTGTACTTTTGCGATATTATTAAATACTAAAAGACAATCACGGGATAATTTCTGTTTAAACTGGTATAACTCGTGGTAGTGCGAGTATATCGCCGTAGCACCTTGATATAAACTACCCGAAACTTCCTTGTGTGATTTATAAATCAGTTCCAACTGGGAGGAATCCTGAGAAAGTTTGTCAATATCACTAGATATGGTATTTGCATACCGTTCAAGATTCTTTGGAGTAGTACTATTCTTGAATTGTTCAATTGATTTATTCCGTAACTGTTCAATATACTTGTCAATTGTCAATTTATCCAGTTCATTAATTGTCTTGATTGTAGAATTAAGCAGATTAAATTTGTTTATAATTAACGGAAGGTATTTCCCAATATAACTCGCATACAGTCTTAGTTTATTCAATTCAATTAAATCACTTAATTTAATATAGTGTTGATTAATTTTAACTCCAGGAAGACTAGACAATTTCTTATAATGAGGTTCCCAAGATTTATGCAATGTTTTAAATTGGATTAATTTAATATAATTGAAATAATTATTAAAATTAACTTCAATTTCATTTATGAAATTATTCATAAATTGAAAAATCACATTCAAACTTTTAAATATTATATTAATGGAAGCAATTAGACTGTTATTCAACTCTTGTAATTGTTCAACTTGTTGTATTACTCCACGAGACCAATTCCCTACAAGTTTCAAATGATTAGACATGTCCTTGACACTAGTCGCCTTAGCAACCGGCACACTTGGCACACCAGCAACTTCCTGTTCTTGTTGAAACTGATCAAACACACCAAAATCAACATCCTCCACAAACAACCGTTTATCATAGACAAACACTTCATTGATATCATTAATTAAATTAAAATTAAGTCGAATTCCAAAAGAAGTAAGCAAAAATAAATTATCATCTGGAGAAACTTCATTAAACAACGAGCTTTGAATAAATCGTTTGAAATCTTTGACATTATGAAATCGGATTGGTTTAGGAATCTTGAATGAATGTCCATTATGACTATTATAAATTATTAAATAAGAAATATCAGAAATCATCTTTTGATCTGATGGCAAAAACTAGTGTAGGACTTTTAGGGGTATAACTATGCAAAATGTAATGAATTGATGGGATTGGTGTGAATGTGTATGCCCTCAGATTGGTATTAATATGAAAAGCAAAAGAACTGGGGGGTATAACGATACACCTTCCTTGTTGGTAAGGAGGAGGAGACTAGGGTTTTTTCAGTTTTGTGTTGTGGTAAGGGGCTACACCGCAAACTCTCGCACCAGACCAAAAAAAGCTTGGGGGCAATTTGGTGGGGGAAGCTCGTAGGAGTTAGTGGTAGTAGAGCAACAATTAGCAAAATTGTTGTCCCCAAATGGTGTTGCCAAACAAGACATGTGGTATATGTTGTAATACTAACATAATGAAACTCCCAAGTAAAACTTTGTGTAGAAGTTTAGCATTTCTTCCGATAATCTTTAGTCAATTGTATATCATACATTGCACATGAAAAAACATACAGCTAACAACACCCAGGAATTTTCTTCTTGGTTGTCTCTTCTTTCTTCAATTCCCTTTATATACTTCTATTCAATCAATATATGACAAATAGTGCTATGGAGGTGACTGTTAGGCTAGCGTAAAATAACTAAATCAAACTCACTTCGGTTTTCTGTTGCAAAACGTTAGGGTTCAACAATTACTTAATATCAAAGCAATTACATAGCCAAAATAACTAATTTAGAAGAAGTCACTCCTACCCTGTTTTCGATCTAAGACCCCTTAAGTTGTTTAAAGTTTTGAAATACCCACTTGTACATCTGCTATGTTGGAAACACAATTCATCAGTAATTCAAACACAACAAAAATTCCTTGAAGAACATTCTTCATATCTGGTATAATTTATTATCCAAACATCGAATTTCCAGTACTACTGGCTTGTATCCCATTTGAGTCTGATTGCTCTGATTGTTTTGTCGTAGGTACTATTTCTAAACTACCAGTGTTTCTTCCATTTTTGGAATCAAATATTCAAGCTAAACTTCATAAATTATAAACCATTCTCAGAATATTCACTAGAAGGGCTCATTTCGGCTACATTCCACACAATTAACCATCTTTAATTTCACAACTATGAACATCTAGATAACGCCACTAGGACTCTATTATTTCTGGTTGCAAAAAAATCCTTAGTTTCAGGTCGTGTCCCTGAAAACCATCCTGCATATACCACCTTCCACACCGGGGTCATCCTACCGAAATAAATCCACCCGAAATTGAAACTTTTTTAAATAAAAACAAAAACCTTCACCCTTTATCCATTAACCCAATAATGTTAGACAGTATATCTATAGAAGTGATATCTCGACTTAAACAAGCTTTAGTCAAGCAAGAACAAGAAGAACAAGAACCAGATCAAGATGATATCAATAATAATTATCTTTCAATATATAATCGAGGATATAAATTAAATAATCCATTTATAAATTTAGATTCACTTCATCCTAAAGTTGTTGAATATGAAGGTGTCCAACATTTAGTATTGAGTAATGATGTTATTGAATCGGAAAACACAAGAAATAAACGAAAATGGAAGGAGGAGTATTATCGGGAGAACGAGGAGGGTGAACAAGAGGAGGAAGAAGACGAAGAGGAGGAGGAACTGGATGACTCAGACTACAGTTCCGAAGATGAACAACATCCATTAAAGAAATTACGAATTCAAGAAATATTAGCCCCATTAAATCATCCCTCAGAAATAATCACTCACCCAGCAATTCTGAAAACTTTTAAACTGACAATTTTCAATAAGATTTCTAGTGAATTGATTGAATTAATTGAAGTTGAACAAACTAATTTAAATTGGTTAAATAAAATATTACAAGTTTTAAATGGTGAAGATTGGTTTTATTTATTAGAAGAAAATATTGGATTAGCTGAATATGATCATGGATTAGATGTGGATGCTAGTAATCTGGCTAATTCAAGTAGGGAAGCTATTACCGCATCAGCGACAGCTGATGCCAGTACTCCTAAAGTTGAAACTAACGGAGTCAAACAGACGGAAGAACCTCCCGTGGAGGTTCTTTCAGATGAAGATCCAACTGATCCATTTTTTGCACTTCCACAAGCTTTAAAACGATATCAAGAATTTCAAAATCGTCAACTTGATACAAATAATCAAGATAAAATTGAAATTTTAAAAGATGATTTAATAAATTATCTTCAAGTAAGTATTCAAAGACAACATGAATATATTAAGAACTTGACCCAATTAAGAAATGGAATTGTTCGTGCTGATCGATTAAAACGAGATTTATTAAAATGGGGTAAAGAAATGCATGATAAAAAGAGTAGCTAATATTGTATACATATATATCGTATAATACACACATATATACGAAGTATATATGTTGTGCTTAATCCTCCTCATCAAACTTTGGTGCCAAGTAAAATCTCAAGTATCCACCAGCAGCCAACTTATATTCAAACAAAGCTGGAGTCTTATCAGCCAATTTAATAGTTATAACATCAGATAAACTTGTAGCTTTAATAATATCATTTAAATATTTGGAACCAAAGGTTAAATCAACTGGTGAATCCAATGTAACTTTAACACTTTCATCAGGTTTATCCATATCAGTATATGGCTTCACTATAACCGACCCATTCCCGGTTTCACCCTCGGTACTAAATTTAACCGAATCTTTAGTTACGGTAATCACCAATGATTCACCTAAATTCTTCAAATCTCTAACAATTTTAGCAAATTCATAACTTGGCATATTTATAACGGAATCATATTCCATATCGTCAATTTTCAAAAATTCAGAATCAATATTCATCAACTTCAAGGTATATTCTGAGACTCTTTCCTTTTTCTTGTCTTCAAAAATAGTATGGACGGAATCAGGAGTATCTTCAGCCATAATTGTCAAATAATCTTCATTGTTTGCCGTCTTGATAATCTTGGAGAACGATTCCAAGTCAATACCTAAAGTAATATCTCTATCACATCTATAATCATCAAATGCAGTTTGTCCAACAAGTAAAGAAACTAAAAGTACTCGAGAATCATCAACGGCTTGAACAGTAATTCCATGTTCGGTACAATTGAAATTACATAATTTGACACAATCTTTAATTGCATCAACAATTTTCTTTAATAAAGTACTTTGATCAAATTTACCTTCAAGCATTGTATTGGTGTGTTGTATATGTTTATGTTGGAAAGAGAGGGAGGGTTTATTTTTCAATTGCTGTCGAAATAACTTGATTTTTAAACTGCGCGCAATAGGAAAGAGGAAATTACGCGTGGCTCTTTTTTAATTTTTGATACGCGTAATCTTTACAACTTTGTACCATTTTCTACAAACAGTTAACCGGGTAAGCCAATAGACCCTGCAACGTGAATCAAAGTTTATTCTATCACTCATGTAGCTAATACGATATATCAAATGAACAGATATCTACATAATTGCTTCCTATATTAACCTTAACTATTATGTTATAGAAGTGACCCAACGTCTTAACTTCGCTATCGCTCAGTTGAGCCTAAGCCGTTCGTTCAAGTATATGAACCCCACTAGCAGTTTCAATAACATCACTTATCTCACCAACATGCAACCCATAAGCCGTTTCTTCAAACATAGGTTGTTTTTCACCCTTGCCAAAAAATCCAACATCACCACCCTTAACATGTGACGAACAATCACTTTCTACCTTAGCTAAATCGCATAACTTGACATCTCCATTTAAAATTCTAGCTAAGTGCTTTTTCAAAATATGAATAGATTCATCTCTACTTCTTGATATCTTGGATGATTTCCAAGATTTCGGCCGTCTCGATTGTGTGTTCTTCACAAGCAAATGAGAGACTCTAACTTTCAGGTCGTTTCCAATCACCGGTTTATACCCATTATCTTTAAATTTCTTCAAGTATTCGCTTAATACTTGTTCGTCAGTTCCGAAGGGAACATCCCAAGACGATTGCTTAGTCGATTGATTATAGAAATATTCTTGATTATAAGTATGAGAAACACGAATTGTCCAATATGTTGGTAATCCTGTGTTTGTCATTCTACGAAACTATATACTGTTGTTCTATGCTATTTTATTACTTGTTGTAAAACTATATACAGAAGAACTGGGGATTTGTCATCAAAGATTTATCGGGGGTAAAATAAGGGTAAAACCGAAAAAAATCCGATCACGTGAAAACTTATGATCCTATATTAAATTAACCCGATTCAACAGGTTGATCGTGGTCTTCCTTATCACCAGCAGGTATTGACGTTTGGCAAATCATTTTGCTGATCTACTCAATACTATATAACTTGATCTAGTTGAGGTAAGAAAGCAATTCTAGTATGAGATTTATCAGACAACGGTAAGATCAATCTATAAGCATCATGAGTATTTAAATAATATCGATATAATCTTTTAGTTCTTAAAAACCCAAAACTTTCATATAATTTCAAAGCACCTTGATTAATAACTTCAGTTTCCAACATAATTTCATCAACATTATCTACCAACATATTTTCAATAGTTAATTTAACTAAATTTGAAGCTATACCCAACTTTCGATATTTTGGATCAATGACTAACATTCCTATATATCCACGAATTCTTACATCTCTATGAGGTTCAAGTTTAGATATTATAACTCCAATTATCTCATCATGTTGGTTTTGTTTAACGGTATAACAATATTGGGGCCAATTATTAAGGAAATACCAATATACATAAATTGAATAAGGTTCAGATAAATGAACGGAAATTAATTTGGAAATTTGTTTGAATTCATCTTGATTGTTTATATCAAATCTATGATAGGTTAAACCATTGATTTCACGTAAGAGATTGGTCATTAGTTGATATCGTACCATCAACTGATGAGATTTTTTTGAACTAAACTTTTTTGTGTTTCAGCATTCGTCCGAGTCACATGATGTGATTCGAAACTTCTAGTTAGCACCCTTGAAAGGTAGACTTCTTGGTCAAAACCTCTGAGTATACCTTGATCAGTCCAGTCACCTTGGCTATTACTTGAACTAGGAGTAAAAGGAACGTTTTATTGGTGCTTACGGGCATTCGTTCCTTAAAATCCAGTTTGCAACCAGCGAAGTTTCTCTTTCAAGATTCAAAGAAAAAGCTTGACGATTCAAAGAACAACTTAGTCGGTTGCAAACAAAGATCATAAGGAAGGTACGATCTCCCATAGTTAATGCTCTAGTGGAAAATGGTCTTGTAACTCGTAGTACACGCAATAACCAAGGACAGGACCCAATTGATCAAGATAAACTCTACGCGTCCTCTTTTTCTACAGCCATTAATAGAATTTCATGCTAATCATACGATGGATGTGATCTCGTATTATCTCAGTACGTCATGAAAGAACAACACCGCTAATACACAAAGAGAAAGATTAAAATAGGGACAGCGCTAAAGAAAAAATGACACGTTAAACACCGAAAAAAAAAAACAGTCTACCGGGAGAACGGCAGGCAACAACAACCGTCACCTGGGGCTCCAAATGCAAGCCTTACCGAATTACTCCGGGTTATAATTATGACCAACTAAAAAACACACCCGGAAGCATGTGGTGGTGCTTTATTTAAAAACAATTGAACACTTGACCGTAGCTACCCGGTTCAATTGCGTAGTCTGCTCACTATTGTCCTCGGATGATCGTTCCATTGACAAAGTTGTCTTCGAAAATCTGGGGACATTGAGTAGAGAAAGTGAATTAAACTAATAACCCAATGTACATCAACCAGTTTTTTCAAACCCTAATTGATACAAAAAAATGTAACACTTTACTGTACTATATATGAGGACCAGTCTCTCTTATCGGATATGTAATTTGTAACATTTTAAATTTCAGTAAGGGAGAATATTAACAAAATAATATAAATTTGTGAAATCCCGGATGAATGTGTTCCTTTTCGGAGTTCCTTTTTTTTGCGTTGCACCTGACGGCTACAAATTGAGGAGTTACAAATTATTTTTTTTTGTGAATAATCTATGGTGCATATAGTGAAAAAAATCTATCCTCAATGTCATTGGGGGTGTGCGGGAATGTCCCTATATAAATAACCAAATCTCCTCAATTGCCATTTAAAAAATTCAGATTTTTCCTCTTTTTCCTCTTTTTGTATTTAACCACATTTTAATTCAATTTAAATTACAACATGTCCGCTCCAGCAGTTTTATCTAAATCCGGTGTTATTTACGGTCAAGACGTCAAAGATTTATTTGACTATGCTCAAGCTAAAGGATTTGCTATTCCAGCCATCAATGTTACTTCTTCTTCAACTGTAGTTGCTGCATTGGAAGCTGCTAGAGATAACAAGTCTCCAATCATTTTACAAACTTCTCAAGGTGGTGCTGCTTATTTCGCCGGTAAGGGTGTTTCAAACACTGATCAAAAGGCTTCAATTGCTGGGTCAATTGCTGCTGCCCATTACATTAGAGCCATTGCTCCAACTTATGGTATCCCAGTTGTTTTACATACTGATCATTGTGCTAAGAAATTGTTGCAATGGTTTGATGGTATGTTGGCTGCTGATGAAGAATTCTTTGCTGCTAATGGAACCCCATTATTTTCTTCCCATATGTTGGATCTTTCTGAAGAAACTGATGATGAAAATATCGCCACTTGTGCTAAATATTTCACCAGAATGGCTAAATTGAACCAATGGTTGGAAATGGAAATTGGTATTACCGGTGGTGAAGAAGATGGTGTCAATAATGAAAATGTCGACAAGGATGCTTTGTACACTTCCCCAGAAACCGTTTTCAAGGTTTATGAAGCTTTATCACCAATTTCTCCAAACTTTTCCATTGCTGCTGCTTTTGGTAATGTTCACGGTGTTTACAAGCCAGGTAATGTTGTTTTAAGACCAGAAATCTTGGGTGATCATCAAGCTTTCGCTAAGAAGACCATTGGTTCTAAATCTAACCATCCATTATACTTGGTTTTCCATGGTGGTTCCGGTTCAACTCAACAAGAATTTGATACCGCTATTAAGAATGGGGTTGTTAAGGTTAATTTAGATACTGATTGTCAATATGCTTATTTGGCTGGTATTAGAGATTATGTCTTGACCAAAAAAGATTATTTATTATCTCAAGTTGGTAACCCAGATGGTGAAGATAAACCAAACAAGAAGTACTTTGATCCAAGAGTTTGGGTTAGAGAAGGTGAAAAGACTATGACTGTTAGAATTGCTGAAGCTTTAAATATTTTCCACACCAAGAACCAATTGTAAGTTAGAGATTGTGTATTTTTTTAAATATATGCGAATGATATAAAATGTATTGTATACAGCTTGTAACTGTTCTAGTTAGGACCTGTTCAGTATTGTAAATTTACATGTGCGAGACAACCATATATCCGCATTTTGTCAGATGTGCTCAAAAAAGAGTAACTATGTACAACTGGGCCCTGCTCTAGAAAATATGGATACTTTTAAATGTTTATTATTCTAATGTACAAATCTATATACAGTTTCCTCAATATATACCTCTAGTGTAAGCTGTGTTACATCTATTTCTTTTATAAATCTATAACTTTAACTTCGCTATCGCTCAGTTAAAGATTACGTTCATATTCAAGTAATGATTTCATAGGATCAAGTCGTTGTTTTTGGAAATGTTGACCAATTAAAAAATTAGCCAGGACATATTTTGCAGAACATCTATCAATACATTCAGCTTCACCCTTCAGTAAATCTCCTTCACCATATTCATGAACAAGACATTTTTTACTACATGAATCAAGTAATTTATTAAATGTATGTGCTGTAGCTGTGAATTGTACTTCGGCAAATTTAAGCTTTTCGGGATCTACCGTTGCTTGTGAATATTGTAAGGTATTACCAAGAAAGAGTGACATGGCCTGGGTATATATATATATCTGTTTGTCTGTCTATCTGTTGGGTCTGTGTGACTGTCTAACTGGTGGAGAAATTTTTTCCCTTGTGTTAAAACGAGCAGACTAAATTTTCAACCTCAAGAGCCCTCCCCTTGAGTACCAAGCTTGCTATTAATACTGCTACAACCGCTAATTTAAAATGCATGTCCTCCTAACAAATGATGATGGTCCTCTTAACGACAATCATTGTCCATATATGAAATATCTCGTTGATGAAATAAATTCCACCACCGATTGGGACCTTTCAATAGTAATCCCCGACCAACAAAGATCATGGATTGGTAAAGCTCATTTTGCCGGTAAAACCGTGAGTGCAAGTTATATCTACACTACTTACTCCACGGAAACTCCCTCCGACAAGATAAATTCCTTCCAAGGTCCATTTAATCGTCCTGAACCTAAATATCATAATGACCCACAATATCAAGAATGGTGTTTAATCAATAGTACTCCTGCTGCTTGTGCTGATATTGGGATTCATCATTTATATAGTCATACCAAGAATAAACCAATTGATTTGGTGATTAGTGGACCTAATTTCGGGAAAAATTCAAGTAATTTATATATATTGGCTAGTGGTACCGTAGGTGCTGCCATGGAAGCCGTTACTCATGGAGTTAAAGCAATTGGATTAAGTTATGCTTTTAATAATATGGATCATGATTTTCATATCTTGAAAGAAGCAGCCAAGATAAGTGTATTATTGATTCGGAAATTATATGATGAATTAATGAATCGAAAAGATATTGATTTATTTAGTGTGAATATCCCCTTGGTTGATTCTTTGAAATTAGGTGAGACTAAGATTCATTATGCTCCAATTTTAAAAAATACTTGGAAATCAATTTATTCTCCAATTTCTGAACCAAATGAAAAGGGTCAATTACAATTTCTGTGGAATCCTAATTTTAAACAAGTTTATAAAGATGGAATGAAGGATTTGAATCATACGGATAGTAGAGTATTATTAGATGAAGGAATCAGTGTAACTCCTTTAAAAGCTGGTTTCAACGTGGTTGAACAACTTGGAGAAATCACCTTGGAAGAACAACCAACGATCGAAAAACAATTCCTAATTACTATTCCCGAAGATTCATACATATATACCCCGTTAGTTGAACCATTCAAGAAATTAGGCTATACCATAACTTCAAACCGAGATGGTCTTGATAGTTGCAAGACATTTCATTATGGAGAATATGAAGATATAGATCTTGATAGGATTCATGATCAGAATTATATTCTTCCCTCATATATTTATAGAAAGGCATTGATTAGAAAACATTATCTTGCCAACACAATTCATCATTATGTTACTAAAAATCCGGATTCAATCTTGACTAAAGCTGTACCTGAAAGTTATCAACTTGAAGTTGATTATGCTGAATTTTTAGATGATGCTTTAGATGATGCGTATGAATTACGAGATGAAGTAAATCTGGGGGATAAAGTATGGATTTTGAAACCTAGTATGAGTGATAAAGGACAGGGGATTAGGATATTTAAAACTTTGGATCAGTTGCAAGAGATTTTCAATTCATTTGATGAGGAGCTGGATGAAGAGGAGCTGGAGGAGGAACAAGAGCAGGACCAGGACGACAAAAACGGGATTATTCTTTCTCAATTACGTCATTTCATAGTTCAAGAGTATAAATCCAACCCATTACTCTTGCCAAGTTATGATAAAAAGAAATTCCACTTGCGAACATATGTTGTATGTCAAGGAGATTTACAAGTTTATGTCTATAGAAACATCCTTACATTATTTGCCGATAACTCATATGAAGCACCTGAAGATACCACACAAGAAATATCAATGGTTGGTCATTTAACAAATACTTGTCTACAAGGACAAACTCCATTGGTCGTACCATTCTGGGACTTGAAAGATCTCAGTCAACAAACTACGATATTTAAGCAAATTTGCGACATTGTAAAAGAATTATTCAAGGCTGCTACAAGTGTAGATAAAATGAATTTCCAACCCTTGACCAATGCAATTGAAATCTTTGGTGTGGATTTCTTAGTTAATGATGATTATTCAGTAACTTTATTAGAAGTTAATTCATATCCTGATTTCAAACAAACTGGAGATGATTTGAAACAAATCATTTATGGATTGTTTGATCAAGTTGTAACTCAAGTCATTGACCCGATGATTACCGGAAAGGAAACAACTACAACTGACACTGAATTAATTAAAGTATTAGATCAGTAAATACATATAGAGTTAGTATAACAAATTAATCATAGCACGTGATTTATATCACCTGACAGGGTCGTATATGCATGACCAAAATTTCAATCAACAAAAAAAAAATTTTTCTTTTCAACTTCCAAAAGGCAAAAGTTTTTTTTTTTTTTTGCAAATCTTTCTTTTCAGTTTCTCTTAATAACAAGAACCCATTTCTATTTTACCATAAAAGACAAGAATTTACCTTTTTACTATACTTCTTTATCAGATATACGAGGGGGGTTGCGTCGCTAACATACACATTACAAACCCTGTATCAACACATATATATATACTGCACATATAAAAAATGTCAACACAACAACAACGAAAGATTTATAAGAATCAACTGAAGAGATTCAATACTCCTTCAATTGAATTAACCAATTTGACTGAAATGTTCCCTGATTGGGAATCAGAGGATTTACAATCGTTATTGCAAGAACATGATAATTCTTTAGAAGTTGTTATTGATTTAATTGTTAATAATAAAGTTTCAAAATGGGAACCAAGTAAAAAGGAAAAACAACATAAAAAGAAAGAATATAAGGAAGAAGATGGAACAGCTAATAATAATAATGGAAACAGTACAAATAATTTCTCCACTCCTATTGCATCTAAATCTAAATCAAAGGGTCCACGTCCAACTTCAAGACCAATAAGAACTAGACTTCCAAAAAAGAATATTGAAACTGTAGTTGTTGGAAATACTACACAAGCTCCTGCTGCAACATCCGTATCTCCAGTTTCTAATTCATGGGCTACTGCTTTATCTAGTGATAAACCAAAACAAGAAGTTTTGGAAGATGAACAAGTAGAACAATCTGAAGAAGTACAAGAAGAGGAAGTAGAACAACAACCAGAAGAAGTACAAGAAGAGGAAGTAGAACAACAGCCAGAAGAAGAACAAGTTGAAGAAGAACCAATAGAATCATCCAAGCCGGTATTGAAAGAAGCAGCTATTCCTCAACTTAAACAAGGTTCTTGGGCTTCTGCAATTGCCCCAAAGACTAAACCAAAACCAAAGCCAGTTGTCAAGAAACCAGAACCAGAACCAGAACAACCAGTTGAAGAACAACAAGTTGAAGAAATTGTTCAAGAAACTGAACCTGTTGCTAGCGAAGTAGTATCTGCTCCAGCCGTGGCGGAAATTGTTGATCAAGTTCCAGTCGAAGTTGCCCCAGTATCTGCACCAGTTGTTGACACTACTGTACCAGCCGCCACCGCTGCTGCTGCTCCTGTTCAACCACAAGTTGTCTTGCCATCTACTTCTCAACAACAAGTCAATACTGTTGGTATTTCATTTGGATCTTTAGCTTTAAGTGAAGAAGAAGGTGTTACTGAAGCACCAGTTGCCGAACAAGTCAAGGAAGAAGTCGTTGAACAACAAACCCCACAACAACAACAACGTTATGGATTATACAACCAACAACAACAACCCCAACAAAATAGATATCAACAAAACGTTTACCAAGGTGGATACAATAAGCAACAACAACAAGCTCAACAAACCACTCAACAGACCGCTATTGGCCAACAACAACAACAACAACAACAACAACAACAACCATCCGCTCAACAATACGATTACTACAGTCAATTCCAACAACAACAATATCCACAACAAGCTGGTCAATCATTACCAGGAGCTCAATTCGCTGGATACCCTGGTGTTGATTATAGTGCATACAATCAACAAATTTTAGGTGGTATTACCTCTCCTGCAGGTAATCATGTTGCAACCACTGCTGCTGGTGCCTACAGTCAATATGGACAACAAGCCGGTGCTGCCACTACTGGTGCAACTGGAACTGCTGGTACTACTGGTGGATCTGATCAAAGTCCAACCACCAATCAAACTCCATTACAACAACAGCAACAACAACCACCTGTTTTCAATCAACAACAACAAATCCCAGCTCCATTTGGATATCCATATTATTACAACTATTACAACACTCCATACTATAACACTGGTGGATTAGCATCTACTGGATTCAATGCATCTCCTCAACAATCTCAACAAGGTACTCAACAACAACAAGCTGCTCAACAACAAGGTACTCAACAACAACAAGCCGCTCAGCAACAAGCTCAAGGTACTCAAGCTAATGTATCTAGTAATGGATTTGGAAACCAACCTCAACAAGGAACTCAACAACAGCAACAATATTACAATGCTAACCAATACAACAATAGATATCCTGGATACAGTTACCCACCTCAACCACAACAACCAAGTGAAGATGGTCAACAAGCTGCTCAACAACAAACCCCACAACAACAGCAACAACAACCTCAACAACAAGGTCAAGGTCAAGTTCCTCAACAACCAATGATGCCTCAATATGGTGCATACCAACAATATCCTCAATATGGATATCAAGATTCCGCTCAATATAGAGGAGGATGGTACTAGTTAGATTTAAGTTGTTGGTTTAACTATTATGGACGTACTTCTTTCTTTTCTATTTTGTCACAAGTTTTTTTATTATAATATTAACGTTTTTTGCGATGTCAATGTGTGTTTTATATTTTTGTTTATATAGTGTATGTCTAAAAAAAATTTATATACAGCGTGAGGGTAAAACTATGAATTATTATTGTGTAGAGGTAGTTAATTGAGCGATAGCGAAGTTAGGGTGAATGAGAGTGATCTGGTTTTCTATATGATTCAAGGCTAGGTAAACTTTTTTGCAATGTTTTGTTTATTTTTAAACGAAATCAAGATCAAACTGTGTTAGAGAAAATGGTCGCATTCTTTTATTAACAAAGTGTAATAGAACTACAGGAACATCTAGAACGTACCTACATGTATCGCCAGATCGATCTAAATTAACCCGAGTGAAAGTAACATAACCCAAGCAACCAAAACATAATAAAAATATTCGCAGCCATTTATCACATGCACAACATCACGTGATTGTTTTTACAAAATTTTCCACATTTAGCAGAGCCAGCAAAATTTGAAGCTATTGATTGGTTAGGAATAGAGTATGATAAAGAGAATATTGGTAATATGGGCCATATTTACGTTGGAACGATGTAGTAAGTTGGCAAACTAAGCTAAAAATTAAGTATGGTAATAATTTTTATAAAAATAGAGAAAGCAAAAAAAAATTTCAATGCGTAGTATATAGGTTTAACTATATAGTATTTTAGTTATAGGGGCTATATGTTTTTTGAAACATTTGGGGCGACTTAACCAACTCCAAAAGCAAAAAAAAAGAAGGTCATTTTTTTAAGAGTGAGCACCGTGGCATAATTATTTTTTTGGCTTGGATTTGTTTTTGTTTTTTCCTGCTTAAGTAAATTCCCTCCCTATTTAATTTGGGTGGGGACAGGGTAAATTTCAGCACTAACAAATATTATAGTACAGGGGCGGCCGCACCTCTGGTGAGGGGTGGCAGGGAAAAAATGCGAAGGGAAATACTATAAATATGTTACTACTAACTAAAATCCTCATAAATAAAAATTTACATACATTTTTTCCTACACCAAACTTATTACCACACAAAATTGTATGTTAGCCCTTTACAAATAATTTACACTATAGAATTTACTATGGTGGGATTTACCCTACTCACTATCCAAGCTTAAAAAAAATTTAACCCAACTTTTCAATTGTCCCTTCCCCCACAATTAATTTAACATTACTCCGTTAGTGTTATAAGCTAATTCAGTTAGTTTCTGCTGAAACTTTTTGACTCATTCAGGATAGGTTTTTAATGATGTTTGTTATATTGAAAAACAAACATTGAGGTTGCAAAAAAAACAAACAAGCATGCGCAACAAAAGAACTAGACTACAATGATACTCAAAGACGTTATAAGTGGATATCCTACAAATTTATTAGTTTTTAACTAAGCAATTATTGAGTTAGAAACAAATTTTGGGGGAAATTTGCTGACTGAGAGGAATTTGTGAATTATCTGAATGTGTGTGGGAGAAATTGAGTTTTGGGATTGGTTTTTTTTTTTTTGGCGGGAGTGTGTAGAAGAAGAAAAAGAGTATAGCCCTCAGAAATTTAAAAGAGCCAGCAGAAAAAACAGCCAAAAAAAAAAAGAGAAAATCGCATACAAATTTTCTTACTATGTACAGGAAATTTGAAACGCGGTTTTTGTTTTTCTGTTGCGCATTGTCTTTTAATATTTGTTTTGTTTACATCAAATATTATGTTGTGCTTTTATATTTGTCTAATTGTGGGAGATTAAACATATATAAGCAGGTTCTTCATACTTTAATTTTTCTTAGGGTTTTTTTTTACTTTTTTACTTTTTTTCTTTTTTTTGGTTTTTTAGTTTACGGTTTTTACTAACTAATTAATAGACAATCATGGCCGCTGCTGCTGAAAAAAGAAAAGCTACTAGAAAGAAGAAGGATCCAGATGCTCCAAAGAGATCTCTTTCCGCTTACATGTTCTTTGCTAATGAAAACAGAGACATTGTTAGAGCTGAAAACCCAGGTATCTCATTTGGTCAAGTTGGGAAATTATTAGGTGAAAAATGGAAGGCTTTATCCGATGATGAAAAAGTTCCTTATAACAACAAAGCTGAAACTGATAAGAAGAGATATGAGAAGGAAAAGGCTGAATATGCAAAGAAAAACAGTAACTAAGCTTAGCTGTTTGTTGTTGCTACTTTAAGAAAACACTTTTGTATACTATATTATGTTCAAGTTTTTGTGTATAATCCTTTTTTGATGTTTTATTTCTTTACTGTTTTGTTTTAAATATAAGTAATTTGAATGCAAGAAATTTGTCACTATTAATAGATAATTGTAATGTAAATTTGACGTTTCAATTAAGTGTTGACCGTTATCTAACCAACACGTTTGTGTGCTAATTGTGGCAGCAATTCTTTTTTTTTCGTCCGATCTTTGCACGTCAAATATATTACATATTTCCACATTTGCACCAGTGAAATAACCCAAGGAATTGAAGTAAATTAAGTTAAATATGTCCTTACCATTGCCTTACTACAACGACGACCCCAAGTCATTTGCTTATCCTACAATTCATAAACGTTGGCCTACAATTATTCAAGACGCTATAAACGATGTTGAATCTGCCAAGGAAACCACCAACAAATCTGAAATTTTAACCAAATTAACTAATCTTTTAAATGCATTTAAAAATGATGAAACTGTCCGGGAATTCACTCAACATGAAATTGAATTGATTCCTGAATTAGCTCATTACAATACTAGTCTTGCTGAATGTAATAAGATTAAACCAGTTACTTGGCAAACTGGCCCTTGGTTATATCTTGAATGTTATCTTTATCAATTCATCAATGTTATATTTGTTGAATATAACAATTGGAAAAAATTTGATGTCTTTGCAAATTTAAAAACTAAAACTTTTAATCTGAGTGAATTTGGGGTTTTGGAATTATGTAAAAGATATCAAAGTCTTTCTAATCAATATTTGCAAGCAATTGATCAAGATACTCTTGAATTATTGTTTAACGAATTTATTGATATTTCTCTTTGGGGGAATGCCACCGATTTATCATTATTGGCAGGAAATATTACTTTAGAAGATATTAAATCAGTTCAAGGTGCTGAAGTTAGAAAGAAGAATGAAGAAAATATCTTAATTAATGATTTATCCAAGGCATGGACTCATTATATTAACAGTGGAGGTAAAAGAATTGATATTGTTTTGGATAATTCCGGTTTTGAATTATTTGCTGATTTAATTCTTGCTTTGTTTTTACTTGATAGTAAATTAGCAACTTCTATCCATTTACACTGTAAAGAAATCCCATGGTTTGTAAGTGATACTATGCCTAAGGATTTCCAGGATTTACTTGATCAATTACAAGATTCAACCTTTTTCCCAAATATTCACAAGGATGAACCGGAAGCTATTAAATTAGTCGCCAATGAGCTTAACAATTATGTTAAACAAAACAAGATTATAATTAACCATGATCCATTTTGGACCTTGGATTATAATTATTGGTCAATTCCAAAATTCCCCGTATATGAAGAACTTTTAAAATCAAATTTAGTTATATTTAAAGGAGATTTAAATTATAGAAAATTAACTGGGGATTTACAATGGGATAAAACCACAAGTTTTAAAACCGCATTACAAGAATTGGCTAGTTCAAAATTACCAGTGCTTTCCTTGAGAACATGTAAAGCTGATGTTGTTGTTGGATTACCTGAAGGAGTTAACGAAAAGTTAATTCAAAAATACCAAGAAATGGGTAATGAAATTGGAGAATTTTGGAGTAGTTCTGGTAAATGGGCAGTTATTTCATTCAACGAAGGAATATAAATTAAAATAAATAGATAGTTACATATATATAGATACACTTGATTTTTTTTTATATATCACCAGCCTTTCTTGAATTACAAGCAACAATTTTAAACTTATCAACTTGAACTTCAGTATCAATAGTATCGGACCCACTTCCACTTCCAGTGACATCACTCATTTTAATCAAAACATTCTTAATAATAAAAGTCCATACATCATCACAAAATCTATAAGTATCTAAATCTCCTTTAAATGTTAATTTTGATTTGGCTATATTACTTTCATTTTTAAGCAATTCACTAATAATTCGATCAAAATTTGTCAAGATTCTATTAGCTAATTGTGGTGGGATACGCTCATCGGATATAAGTGTATCTAATGCATCGGTCAACGTTACTCCGATTGTAGATCTTCTATAAAGTTCATAATATGCTGGTGCACTCATATTGTAGATATATCACACACAGAATATTATTTAATCAGAGAGTTTTGTCCTTTTTTCTTTGGAGTTATAACCATTTTTTGCCCTTGGGAGAAAATTGTAGCACGTGATTCGAAATCGCCAAAAAAATTTGTATGTACGACAACTTCACCAAATATCACACCAACTTACTATTAGATATACTTACACTAAGTAGCAATGGAGCAATTGACAGTTGGAGAAAGATATAGAAAAGCAATCGGAACTTATAATAAACTTACAGCTTCTCCACCGGTTCGTCAATCTTCACTTTTACCCTTAATTCAAGAATTTCAATTAATTTCCAAGTTAATTAATCAATTAGGATTATTTAGTGAAAATGAAAAATTAATTGAATTAAATACATCATATATTACTTTTCTTAATGTTCAATTTTATCTTGGTAATTTGCATGCTTTAGTCATGGAAGATAGGATATCACTGTTGACATTAAGTAATCAAGAACTTTTTCAATTTTTAAATAATTTAAATAATTATGAAATTTTGAATAACGATCAACAAGACAAACTTAAACAGCAACAAAGTGGTGATGGTGTAAATATTGAAGTTCGCACAAATCGCGAAGAGAAAATCGCAAATTATAAAGCAGAAAAACAATTATCTTCCAAAATTGAAATACTTTATCAATATTATGATGGTGAAGATGAATTTGAACAATTTGAAGAGGAAATCGTTCGACAGGTATTTACAGACCAATTGAAACTCCATACAATCAAGGCATTTGATTTATTAGTATCCAATTCAAACGAATTGAACGTGATAAAGTCAAAACCAACAACAGCACCAGCACCAACAAAGCCTTCTAACGATCATCGTGAACCTACTCGAGAGAATGATTATGGATTCACAACAAAATTGGAAACATTACCCAATTCAGCCCGAGAAATATCACAATTGATTTCTAAATCAGGTAAAATATTACAACCATTTACCATTACTTCGGAAAAACAACGACTTAAAGATAAGGTGTTTGGTACGGGACAAGTATTACCATCAATGACTGTAGAAGAATATCTTGATTATGAATTATCGCATGGGAAATTAATGAAGGATGAAGTTAAAGATAAGACTCAGGATATAGATTATGAGAGTGATGAAGATGAAGAAGCTCAATTGGAAAAGAGAAGGTGGGATGATTGGAAAGACGAAAATCCAAAAGGTGCTGGTAATATGGGAGGTAATATTGGATGATAAAGCTTATATACGAAAGAGGCAGGATTAACTAGTTTGACTGAAATCTAAGTCGGACGTATTTATTTAGCATTGGAACAATTCCAACAATAACCACACCGGATTGTAAATTATTGTCTATATATAGGTATTACATTCTTACAATTGTCTTCCTTTTTGATAAGAAAATACCAATCATTCAGGACAATTTGGGTTAAATTCGGAAGATATGGAAAAGAATCTTTAATCTTCAAAATATAGTTCTGATCTAATTCGGGAATAATTTGCTTTCGTTTCTTTCTAAATAATCGTTCATTAAAGGAAACTGGTTGCAGTACTCTTGTTTCTTCATGTTCTCCAAATATACGCAAAGAAATCAATGACGGCAACGTAAATCCCCACGGAAGGTCTCTCAAATTCAAATAGTCTAATTTAAATACTCTAGTTTTCAAACTTATATGACGAACATTAGAAAATCTAAAACAAGATACAAATTCTGATACAGTAGTCCAGGGCAAATTAGTATAAATGGAGTCAAGTTTCGTTAATTTCTTGCTTAATTGAATTATTTCGTCATATTGTGGACAGCCAGAAGGGAAGATTTCAAACTGGAATCTTCGAATTGTTGATAAATTAAAAACATCACCGAGACGATCTAATTCAACCAGATGTACAATTAACCTCAATTCTTGTAGTGATATATTTGTCAAATTATATGATTCCGAATCAGAAATTAAATGTTCCAGTTTTGGATCATTTATTTCAAGAATTTTCAACCTCTTAAGCTTGTGAATTAATCGTAATTGCGTAATATGGGGTTCATAGATACTAATAATAAATTCTTGAACAGTATAATTTTCCTCTTGAAAACGCAGCCCAGGATTATAAGGCAAATAATTTGTATACCGAGTAAATCCATTTGTGGTAAATTGTTGACTTTGATTCTTATAAAATATTGAATTTTTTCGATCCACAATGCGAGGATATATCCAAGAACATCTAGTACTTAAAAGCTTATAACCATCCCACAAATCGTTTAGATTAGAAAATGTCACAGACCTTAGGTATTTGACCTTCAGTTTGGTTAATACTTTCTTCTTCAAAGTTTTGAATCCGGTAATTGATGTGAATTCAACATTGTATGAATCATATATTGCTGGATGGACAAAGTATATGTTCTTAAGGTCATTATCTGCGCCGTTAACCAATATTTTCTTGTATAATTTCCTGATCCCAAATTGATAAAACCATTTATTAAGTAACATGATGTTAAATACATCAAATTGATTGAGTTGATCGATAATTTTATCCATTAACTCAGTCGGGAACGTCATTATTGGTGAATAACTCGCAACATTGATTCTTTTCTTCCTCGAAAACATGTTTTCCAGAGAGGGAATGGTTATCCTAAGTTTAATGTTGAACTTTGTTGAAATTATCGAACAGGATGGGAATATAGGTGTTTTTGGAGTTGCTGCAAAAAAAAGTTTCGACTAGAAATCAACAAGTTACTGCAGCATTTCAAAAAAATATCCAAAAAAGGAAATATTTGTTGGAAATGATACTAATTTCAAGTAATTTCCTCTTGGGAACAGTTAACTTGAGATATTCATCATCTTTAGCACATTAGCTACAGATAGATATTAGAAAAACCCAACAATGTTTAGTTTAGAGCATTTTTGAAGAATGTGAAATTTTGACTTAAACTTTATTTATCTTACATCTCTATAATAACTTCTATACGTGAACTACAAATGCCCTATCATATTCGGATTGTTTCAGCGATGTTATTCCAATATAATATCACTATTAACAGCACCAACGCAAAATTGTAATCACAGTGAACCTACTCGAGAGAATGACTATGGATTCACAATAAAATTGGGAGAATTTCCCAATTCATTTCCCAATTCAGTCTCAGAAATATCACAATTGATTTCGAAATTAGGTAACATAAAAGTACGACTTAAAGACAAAGCGTTGACGCAGGTCAAGTATTACTTGTTTATGAATTATATCACGAGAGGTAATATTGGATGATAAGTACCAGCTTTATAGACAATAGTCAATCAGTTAGCATAGGTGAAAAATGAACCCCGAAATTATTTAGCAACCTACACTGGAATACAAACTACTGTCTGTATATAGGTCTTATATTCCTACAACCACTTTCGTTTTTAATAATAAGAAAATACCAATCATTCACAACAATTTGGGTTAAATTTGGAAGATATTGAAAAGAATCTTGAATCTTACAAATATATTTCTGATCTGGTTCGGGAATTTTTTCCATTCTTTTCTTTCTAAATAGTCGTTCAATCAATGGTTGCAGTAACCTTGTTTCTTGTTTAGGCTCCCCAATTATTCGCAAAGTAATCAATGACGGAAATGTAGATCTAGAGTACCAAAAGCTATCAAAATCCAAATGGTTTAATTCAGTTACATTAGCAGTTTTCAAAGTTATATGACGAACTTTAGAAGATTGAAAACGAGACACAAATAATGATACACAACCACAAGACCAATTAGTAGAAATATCGTCAAGTTTAGTTAATTTCTTGCATAATTGAATAAATTCTTCAAATGGTTCATATCTAGAACCGATGGTTTCAAACAGAAATCTTCGAATTGTTGATAAATTGAAAACATCACCAAGACGATCTAATTCAACCAGATGTACAACTATCCTCAATTCTTGTAGTGATATATTTGTCAAATTACATGCTTCCAAATCAGAAACTAAATATTCCAGTTTTGGATCATTTATTTCAAGAATTTTCAACCTCTTAAACTTGTGGATTAATTGCAATTGAATAATATGGGGTTCACTGGTACTAATAATAAATTCTTGAACAGTATAGTTTTCTTGTTGAGGGTACGGCTCCGGAATAAAATGAAACTGATTTCTAAATCGAGTTAATTTATTTATTTTGAGTAGTCGTCTTTGATTTGTATAAAATATTAAATTTGTTGGATTTATGATTTGAATGTCTATCCAAGGACATTTCTTAATCAAGTACTTATAAATATCAAGCAAACCTTTATCATTAACAAACTTCAAACATTGTACATACTTGACCTTCAGTTTGGTTAATACTTTTTCTAAAGATTTTAATCCGGTAATTAATGTGAATTCAAGATTAACTGACTCATGTATTACTGGATGGACGAAGTATTTGTTCTCAAAATCATTATCTCCATTATTCACTAATATTTTATTATATAATTTCCTGATACCAAATTGATAAAACCATTTATTAAGCAACATAATGTTAAATGTATCGAATTGATTAAGCTCGTTGAATATTTTATCAACCAACTCTGGGGGGAACCCCAGGATTGGTGAATTGCTCACAACATTGACTCTCTTCTTCCTCAACAACATGTTTCCCAAGTATTCTTAGGTTTGATGTTGAGCTTTGTTGAAATTATAGAGCAGGCACGGGAATATATAGCCGTTATTTGGAGTTGCTGCAAAAAAAAAGTATCAACCAGAAAACAACAATAAGTCACGGCAGCATTTCAAAAAAAAAAACAACCCAAACAAGGAAATATATGTCGGAAATGATAATAACTTCAAGTAGTTTGCTCTTGGGAACAGCTAACGAGAGATTTATCATCTGAAATTCAATACAAACCTTTGGTTATAGATACCAGGAAAACCTTTTAGAAGCTTGTAAAATGATTAATCAGGCTATGTACTCCTAATATAATTTATAGATTTCCTAAGTAGAGTGAAAATTTGAGTTAAATTTGGTCTATTTCTCTAATAACATCTATACATAAACGGCAAATGTTATATCATACTCTCAATGTTTTAGCCAACCAAGATATTCCAACGTAATAGCATCATTACTAACAACTCCAACTCAAGATTCTAACCACAGTGAACTTGATAGAAGCAATGACTATGGATTCACAACAAAGTTGGAACAATTACCTAATTCAGCCCGGAATCGCATCTTATATTAAATATAAAAAGGCCATTTGAGGGAAGACTCGAACCCACTGGGACAAAAACTACTGTCTATGTACAGGTATTATATTCCTACAATTATTTTCGTTTTTAATAAGAAAATACCAATCATTCACCACAATATGTGTTAAATTTGGAAAATCCATTCCAACAAATCTTTCAATCTTACGGACATATTTATCCTGCTTTTGTTTTACATCGAGAACAATTTGTTTTCTTTTCTTTCCAAATAAGCGTGCAAGTAATGAAACTGGTGGCAGTGAGGCTGTTTCTTTTTTAAATTTCCCAATTATACGTAAAGTAACCAATGGCGGTGAATTAATCTTAGACCAAGACCAAAAGCTTTGGAAATGTTTGAATTTAAATACTTTATGAGTCTTCAAAGTTATATGATGAAGTTTAGTGAAGTGGAAACAAGACAATGTTTCTGATACATTTCCACGATACCAATTAAAAGAAATATCATCAAGTTTCTTTAATTTCTTGGTTAATTCAAGTATTTTAACATATTTTGAATCATGTGGTTTGGTCAATTCAAGTTTTAATTTTCTAATTGTCGATAAATCGAAAGAATCACCAACACGTTCCAAATCAAGCAGATATACAATTAAAGTCAATTCTTGTAGTGATATATTTGTCAAATTATATGATTTCAAATCAGAAATTAAATATTTCAGCCGTTTGCAATTTATTTCAAGAATTTTCAACACTTTAAACTTGTGGATTAATTGTAATTGTATAACATGGCTTTGACAGGAACTAATAATAAATTCTTGAATAGTATAGTTTTCTTCTTGAGGATAGAGCTCCGGAATAAAATGAAATTGATTTCTAAATCGAGTTAATTTATTTATATTAAATAGTCGTCGTTGATTCTCATAAAATATTGAATTTGTTGGATTCATGATTTGAATATCTATCTTAGGACATTTCTTAATCAAATACTTATAAATATCGAGCAAATCTTTATCATTAACAAACTTCAAACATTGTATATACTTGATATTCAGATTGTGAAATACTTTCCGACTAAAAGTTTTAAATCCGGTAATTAATGTGAATTCAAGATTAACTGAATCATGTATTACTGGATGAACGAAGTATATGTTCTCAAAATCATTATCTCCATTATTCACTAATATTTTATTGTATAATTTCCTGATCCCAAATTGATAAAACCATTTATTAAGCAACATAATGTTAAATACATCGAATTGATTAAGATGCTTGAATATTTTATGAATTAACTCAGGCGGAAACTCCATTATTGGTGTTCAAATATTAGAACTTTTCTTCCTTTACAACATGTTTATGGACTAGCTGATGTCGTTGAAAAATCCAGTAGATGGAAGAATATTTATGTGTAACTGTAGTTGCTGCAAAAAAGAAACAATCAGAAAAAAAAACAAGAAACTGCAGCATTTCGAAAAAACCAGGAAAAGGAAATATAATGTTGTTGGAAAATATAAAGTAGTTTCTCTCTTGCAAATATCTGCAACAAAACATAAAAACTTGGCCGATGATATACACACACCAATATTGAGAGCCTCGCTAATCAAGTATTTGTAAAGTAATTTACATTAATTTATATTTAACTTCTCTATCTGTAATAAATTTCTTGTTACTATAAACTACATTTGTACCATTTCAGTATCATATTCTAATTGTTTTAACCAACCAAGATATTCAACTTTGATATCATCACCACTAACCACCTTTCTTGTGCCCACTTGGTTCAACAACCATTGTTCATCCTTATCTAACCCTTTTAAAATATTCAAAATAATCATGTAAATCTCCAAAAACTTTAATTTCCATTTTGAATCAATTATTGAATCTTTGAATTTTATAATGAACGTATATAATGATTCAATTGCACCTCGTTTATCACCTACTTGAGTATTTGAAATACCAATCAATCTCCAAGAATATAAATATTCATATAATTTCAACGCTTTCATCATATCATCATTCTCTTGATTCGCCATGGTTAATAATATACTATCAATTAATTTAAAACGGGTAATATAGATTGAGTTTTTGCTGAATATAATTGATATGTTTCTTGTGGAGATTAATTGGGAAATAAGTTTTGTTAAATATGGGGTTATGTCAGATTCAATATGTTCAAGGGCATATTCTACCAATTCATAATTTGAAATAGATAATGCCATGTTGAATATATTAATATAGTATGATGGGTTGGTAGTATCATTTTCAATGGCTAACATTTCAAACTTTAATGCAATTTCAATGAATTGAGTTGCTGTGTCCTTATTAGTTTGTTCTTGACATAATTCAGCAAGGATATGATAGTATTCTGAAACATTGTTGTTATAAATCGTTCTAGTTAATTCATCGAACTTATCATTGATGAAATATCTATCCAATTGCTTAACCGAATTAAAGTCCTTGAATGTTTGATAAACTTCTTCAGGGTGGAAATTAAGCAAATGGATTATACCAATAAAGAATCTGTCAACCATAAAATCATCACCATTCAATTTAGAAATAATATGGGTATATAAAAACTCATATTGATTTGAATTAATTAATTCAATCATAACATCAGTTACAAACTGATGTTCAGACATCATATAAAGCAAATAATCAAAAGAATCATTTAATTTATGGGAATTTAAAAGATTCGTTAAGTTAGGATAACGACTAACAATATTCCAAAATAATGACTCCAGATTATTGAATTTATTAGTCAATACCAATTCAAGGAGATTATAACTCTTTAATAAACGAACACTGGTGTTTATCATGGATGTAATCTCATCATTAGTTTGACAAATTGTAAACAATATAATCAAATTGATAAGAAGTAATTCATGACTTGATTTAATCGATTGAAAAGTTGAAATAATCTCTAATTTGACAAATGACAGGAGTTGTTTGAACCTCTCTTCCACGATTAATAATTCAAACAGGGTTGTCTTGGTTATTGATTCAATGATATACACTATATCTGGAATTGAATCCAATTTAGATATAATCTCTTGAATTTCATCTTCAGATAATTTACCGGAAATAAAAGTTTGGAAAAGTTCATCTTGTGATATCTCTTCAGTTGTTAATAATTGTTGATGTAATTTATAAAATGATTTTTGAGAAATAATTTGATTAAACTTGTTAAATATTTCCTCCAAGGGGGCAAATTGTTCTTGTAATTGATAATAATGACTTGGATGAAAGATCCCAAATGAGTTTACTTGTAAACTCAAGATGGAATCATTGTATAACCCAATAGCAATCAGTTCTTGTGATAATTTAAGAAACTCTTGACATAAGGAATCAAATTTAAACCAAATTTGTACTTGATTATCCAATGCTTTAATTATTGATTGTTTTGAATTGTCGTTAATTGGGGTTTTCAAATGTGGACGGAGCAAATAAAGTGAAGTATTGATGATCAATTGATTATATAATTCAGAATTGAATATCTTGTTGATATAATATTCTGAACTATGATATGGTGATACTTCTTCAAATTCAGTGGATAAATTACTATTACTCTCTGATTTGAATATTTGAGTAACTGCTCCAGTTTCAATTGATATGTTATAAGTTGATAAATTTGAATAAACATTTGATTTAAACAAAATATGATATTTAAGCACGAGATCTTGTTGTTCCACAATATAATCTTGAATAAACCAATTTAATTCATTATCTATTGAAAATTGGAATTGAGATAATTCAGTCAAGTTTTCCAAATCATACAATTTAAATTTATAAGACTCTTCATCATTAATAAACAAGGTAATGTACTTGGAATTATTAAATTGTAATAATTGAAGACATTTGTTTGGAATTAATGTTAGCCAATTGTCTTCATTTCCACCAATATAAATTGAATTTAATAATTGACCATTTGTTAAATTCCAAATTTTTAAATATTTTGATATAGTTAAAGTAACCAAATAATCATTATCTACTAACACACTATCAATCACCAAATCCCGAGAAATTCCATTGATTTCTTTAATAGTTTTATTCAGAAATAATCCAAATAAAGTAAAAGTCGTGTGTTCGACAAATTGAGTCTTTACTGTTAAATCTGTTAAATTTCCGCGCCTTGAAAATTCAATCAATTGACCATTTGATAATGCAACAATTAAATTGGTATTGGACAAATGTGACATATAACATGGAATTGAATTAGTTAATTCAAATGAATATGGAATTGAAATATGACACCAAGAATCAAACTTGTCTAATGAAAATGTAGAACCAGTTAAAAAATCATTCAAATCAACAATTATATTTATAAATAAAAAATTTTCATCAATTATATCAACAATTATTTGGGTCTTGTTGTCCTCATCTTCATTTTTGGTTATACTATAAACTAAAATATTATTGGGCAAAGTCACGTGAATCTGGTGATATTTTAAGCCAAGTGAGTTTGAATTGTTAACAATTGGAGTTAATTTGATAGTTTTATTATCTTGAACAAGAGTGTTTGATATGATAATTGAAGTATTGTTGAAGTAAAGTAAATTACCTGATTTAGCAACACTATTGGTGAATTGATCCTTTGGCGAGAGTTCTTCCTGAGGATGTGATAAATCCGGATATTTCAAGGGCAATTTAACATGAACAATATCTAAATGGTCTTGTTCGTATGTAGTGACATTGGATTTGGTATAACTCATTGTTGATGTGTCAGAGTTGAACTGTATAGTCTTGTCTGGGTTTGTTGTAAATGTAAACAATTTTTTTTTCTGATGGAATTGAGTTGGTGGAGCGACAGAGAAAAATTAGCACCAGTTTTTAGGGCGAGAGAGAAAACCTCCTACGAGAAACAGGAAGGAAGAGACCTGATTACTAAGATATTTAAACTAGTTAACTCCTAGCTTTAGTTCTGTCTGAACATTTAACTATCAATACACTATTTAGACATATCTGATGTCCTCAGTAATTTATTATAAATTTTTACATCAAAAGAATCAAAGTGTAATACATTTTGATGGTACAGCCATATCAATATTTGACTTAAAACGAGAGATAATTCAAGCAAATCAATTAGGAAACGGATTAGATTTCAATTTAACGATATATCATTCAGAACAACCAGATTTAGAATATGAATTCGATCAGGATATTATTCAAAGATCAAGTTATGTCTTGGTGAAACGTAGTCCTGTCTCCAGTAATAAATTTAATAATGCATCAAGATATGTAACTGGTAAACCAAGAATTAATAGAAAAATGCCCACTGCTACGGCAAGTACGACGACTACAGCGGCACCTACTACCACAACTAATATTCCTGACAATATATCAGAAGAAGACCGTATTAAACTTATGTTTGAAAATCAATCGAATGCTTGGGCTCAAACACAAGATGAATTAGCTCAACATAAAATCATTCACTACAAGCCATCTGCCACAGCAAACACAGGTAAGGAAGATGCTCCTCCTCCACCAGGTTATATATGTTATCGATGTGGTAAAAAGGATCATTGGATTAAAAATTGTCCTACGAATAATGATCCAAATTTTGAAGGTAAAAAAATTATGAGAACAACTGGTATACCAAAATCCTATTTGAAAACAATATCAAAACTGGATGTTGAAAATAAACCCGAGAATTTCACTACTAATGAGAACGGGGATGTTGTTGATAATGAAGGAAATATCATTTTAATTACTGACGAAGGGAATTATGCTATTGCTTTGGCGGATTCAAAAACCTGGACCAGTTATCAAGAAAAATTAGCTCAAGCAAATAAGAAATCTCAACAACAATTTAATGAAAAGTTAGTTCGACTTATTGAACAAGATAATAAACAAGAATTCCTTGATCCATTGATTGAAACAAAGAAAGTATTAGAACCTCCAATAGTTATGACTCCCTGTTGTTCAGATATTTCCAAACTTGGGAAAAAATTGAAAAATTTCAATTATAATCAGAATCTGCTTGAACGATTATTAATTGAAAATGATTTCCATTGTCCAAATTGTGGTAAGGAAGATACATTTATTGATTCTTTAATTGAAAATAAAGAATTGGAAACTAATTTACAAGACTATATTAAATCAAAGGAAGCTGAATTAGGTAAACGAAGTTTAGAAGAATCTTCCTTGGATGATTCTAAAAGACAAAAAGTTGGTGAGTTGCCAATTAGACCAGATATGTTCCCTCCAATTCCTCCACCGGGAATGATGTCATTCCCAGGTGGTTTGCCAATGGGTATGCCACCGGTTCCACCAATGTTTATGCCAGGAATGCCAATGCCCCCAGTTCCACCACACATGCAAATACCAAACATACCGCCAAATAATAATATTCAACAACAACCTCCATCTAAATAAAAGTTTGTATGTAACAATATATAGAATAAATAACACATTAATATAACAAACACAATATTATAATATTAAACTAGATCTATGTAGCTATTTGAAGCATGTGTAGACTTAATACTAACATCTACTTACCTTTTGTGTTTAAAGCATAAACATAGACTTCGCAATATCTGTTTGGCAACCCTACATATAAAGTATCACAATGCTATATAAATTACCCGGCTTTTAAAACTTTGGTTGTGCTCTACAAAAACTGAACATCGCGCAAGAAAAAATTTCACCATTTACTCTCACTTTTTCTTCTACAAAGACCTTCAAATACTTCAGTTATGTTTTAATAGTCGTTATGATTATAGCTCAAAACGTATGTTTGTTTTGCTTTGTTTTTCTTCATCTCTTTTGTTGGGATTTTAACGGATGATCCAAATAATCAATTCAAACTAGAGTTTGTGACTTTTAAGAATGATCACAACATTATCAATGCATGGCTTACTGATATCAATCGATGCAATAGAGAGAGAAAAATTACACTATCCTGGATTTTCTTTTACTAACCTTTAAAAGTGGAATATTGATTTTGAAAAATAGAAACAAACAGAGATAGTATGTTTTTACACCTTTTCTTGTGTGTTTATTAGTATTCCTTTTTATATGATGATTTAATCAAAAACAAAGCTGGAATTACTGGCTGAAATTCTATGATTGATAAGTTTTTGCACAATACGCCTCTGATTTTAAGGAATAAAAATTACACATGTTTTTTCTTCTAACTTCTTTACTAACAAGTTTTCCAGTTTAGCAAAAGTATGTTTTTCTAAATGTATAAATTCAGGAGTTAAAATGAGGATTTATTGCACTGGGCACTGAATAAATTTCATGAGTGACAACGCATTTTTGGTGGGCCTCAGAAACCCACTTTGACTGATTTAACCAAAAAACACCTTTTTTTCTGTTTAGGATTTTTTACTAACAAGTTGTAAGAAGAAAACGTATGTATATATGCTACACCACACTTTTATATGATGATTTCCTAGATGACGAGTCAGAATCGGGATTCCCGTTGACGACAAAACCTTTATTAATACCATTCATGCCTTTCTGATTGAAAAATTAGGTATCCTTTATTGAATTATAATACTAACAATGTTATAGTAATGACTATGTAATAGTAGTAGTTAAATTTTTTGGTTTTAACAAAATTCAATTGTTACGTTTCTACCACCAACTCATTTTGTTTTCAAAAGATGAATAGTAAAAAGTTAATGACAAGCATATGTCTGAAATCTTTAAAGAAGAGAAACCTTTTTCATGTCTGATGATGATATTGAGTTGAATATTAATGTAATAACCTTGAAAATTGTTTTTAAAACCAAGGATTAAATCATTACAATTTAATGATTCTGTCCTATAAGCAAGAGCAAAAAACAAAGCTTAACACAATGGATGTATTTTATAACATGATGATTTCACCACATTTTATCACGACGGTCTACTGTGTAAAGGGACTGTTAATCCTTTTACGTTGATGATAAGTTAGGCTCTTGACCGGGCCGTGGTTCCTGATTAAAATATAAATACTTTGCATTGTGTGTATGTTTTTTAACTTTGTTCTTACTTGGAGGAGGGAATTAATTGAATTGGTAAGAGTGTGAGTGATGACGTTTTTACATTTGAGAGTCTTCAATGAAAGCTCCAAAAAAACTATTCGATTTGCATGTCAGTCTGACACACTTGAATTTATCTCTCTATTGTATTTATCGTTTTCATCTCTGACATCGAAGGTAAAACATGTTTATTTGAATTGACCGACAATAAGTTTTCAAATAAATTTGTCAAAATATTAAAGAAATCCTCTTCTGCAATTTTCAAAGGAAGCTTCTATCTATTTACTTTTCTCTTTTTAGTACAATTTAAACACATGTTCCATTCATCAGCTCTGCAAGAGTCTACACCAGTTAGTGGCATATTGTACCCCATTGCGTGACTTATAATCATATCCCAACAGTACCCTCTACACGCGTATATGCTATTGCATGGATTTAATGTACTGTTATTCCCCCGAGTCGAAACAATTCAATGTGACTCTGCTGGAGACATACTGACTCGGTTGCCAAGAATTCCGGATTTATTCTTCTTGTTGCACGGCGAAAATAAATAGAGTCACGTGTAAAAAACGGATATAGTATTTTGACTTTTGGAGCTGCATCAACGGCTAAATTCCTTGAAATAACATCCAGGCATCACTATTCTTCACTCACTCCTTCAATTCCAAGGATGGTGCTGAATAAAGATAAATCCAGAGATCCTCCTGATTATGATACCCTTACATCCAGTAAACCAGTTCCGAAAGTGACATCTTTGCTTCGTGGTCTTCGGTCTCAATCACCATCAAGGTCTTCCCGTAAGGATTTACCATTTAGACCAACTGCACAACAACAGAAACAAGCAGAAATACTTACTTCTCCTTCATCAACTTCAATTCAAACATTGCAAACCGTTACTTCATCTACTCAAACTGAATATTTTGATGTTTTACCTTCGTTTCATATGTTTCAATCAATGCTTAAAACTACAGATACTCAATTTTCAGAAGATTTACATTCACCACCTCCTGGGTATACTGACGATACCAACAATCTGTTAACCCCTGTAACTACTATTGATTCGAATTTAAATCAGGTTAATTCTAGATTACGAGAATATCGTATTGAACAAGAAGATACGGAAGAAGATGAAGAGAATAACAACAACAATGGTCATGTGGCCGCAATTGATACTTATTCACCCTTGGATAACATCGATAAGCTTCGTAAGGCTCCGTCTTCACCTATAGACATTCAAATATTCGTTACTAAGAAAGTCCCAATTCCTAATCAAACAAATGAATTAGAAACTAGATTAAAAGAGTATACAACTGGTGATTTTGTTAATGGATATATTATCGTGACCAACACAAGTGATAAACCAGTTGACTTTGGAGTGTTTACCGTTTCCTTGGAAGGAACTATCAAAATAATTGAACGTAATGTCAACAATTTAGGGGTTGCCACTTCGAAGTATCATCGAATTTTAATGAAGAAGTTTTTAAAAATGTATGATTTGAATGCTAGTTACGCATATGGATATATCCCCAATAGTGTAGGGATTCAATATGAGCAATTCACCACGGATATAAGTGATGGATGTCAAATTGCCCTTCCTGATGATAGAATTCTTGCCCCTCATACCAAATATAAGAAATTCTTCACATTTAAATTCCCGGATAAGTTATTAGATACAAGTTGTAAAGATTCAATTTTAGCTCATGTCTTGCCTCCACCTACTCTTGGTATTGATCGGACATGTTTTAGTAATCGTGGTGAAGCAATTCATATGAATAAAGCTTTGGGGTATGGATTCTTGAATGTTAGAGGTACTCCGGTTTTAACTAAGGATTATAGTTTTGATGATGTTAGTGTTAGTTATACTATTGAAGCTAAAATTATTGATAAAGTTAATTCAAATAATCAGAAATTCACTCATCAAGAAATCAATGATGCTGAAAATGATTCAGATTATGTTATTTCTAAACATCGTCAATATTTCTTGAGGTTTGTACCTGATTTGAAACATAGTGAACGAGATATTGATAGGAAATTATTTCAAAGTTCTTTGAATAAACTAACTTGGCGAGAAATTAATGTGATTAATTTTAAAATTGAAATGGAAATTGATGAAAAATTAAATAAACAAGAAGCTACAGGTGATGATATGAAACGGAAGCATTTGGTCACTCCTGGACCTGTACTGGCACTGGGTCTGGGGCTGACACTGTTACTGAGAAGCGGAACTAGTCTGGAACGACGAATCCCAAACAAAAATGAACGCCGCTATTCTGTTGAACGACAATATTCTCCAACACCAGAAGAACAAGCCTATCATGATAAACTTATGATTGGTACTCGTTTACCCAGTTTAATCTTTGGTAAAAAGAAGAAAATGATTCTTTCATCACTCGTTAAATTAGGTGAGCTGAGAATGTATGTTAAAGTGCCCAATAAAATAATTCCCTATTCTTCCCCAAAATTAATCACTAAATACAACACGGAAATAACTCCCGTAACATCAAACGAAGTAGGAGGATTAAGACCAGTTCTTTCAAAGACTACCTCATCTTCCAATATTGAAGAATTATATCATCGAGAAGACATTATAGATAATTTAGACATTGATTTGATTTTCAACCCGGTTGATGCTGGTATCAAACCACCTACTATAACTTCAATTGAAGTGAATTTAATATATTGGTCATATAGTACTGAATTCCCCTTACCTTTTGAGTTAGGGTATGATTTCTTCTATACTTGTCCAAGTGAAGGACATGAATATGACCTGAATAATCCTGTTGAAATCACCAAGAATAATTTACAAAAATTAAAAGATCAAATCGGGAATTATAGTTCTTTCTTGATTGATAATAAAATTGAACTAAATCGAGATTCCTTTGTTTATTTGAAATCTATAAAATCATTAGGAATAAAGAAAGATATAATCACCGATTATTTTAAACCCATAACAAACACCACTTCAGCTGCACATCTGGATTTACTTAATAGTGAACTGAGTTGGAAACCTCAACAAACCGGTAAGGGGAAAATCGAATGGTTAAAACGTATGAAGATCCCACTTGATAGAATAAACAAGAGTAATGTTACTTTGTTGCCGAGCTTCCAGAGTTGTTTAGTAGGGAGATTATATTGTTTACAAGTTTTGGTAAAGTATAAGGGAACAGGATATGAACAGAATGAATTTGCTGATAATATAGTTAAAGTCGATGTACCAATATTAATTGGATAAACTGTGTAAACACTATTTAACTGTGTAAAAGTAATATTAACAATGTGACAAAAAAAGATTAGTCATTGGTTCCTAATTGGGTAATCTCATTTTTTTTAAAATAAATTAACCGCGATTCACAATCTTTGAAAATTTTTTCTCATAGTTTCACTTCTTCTTTTCTAATATTTCTTAATCACTACACCCAAATGTTGACTGCATTTAAACAAATAGCAAGTAAAAGGTACTTGGCTACTGCTGTAGCCGTACCACCTGCTACCAAACTTCCATTTCTTGATAATAAATCCAAACTTGATAGAGCTACTTTAACAATTAAAAATGGACCAGTATTTAGTGGATATTCATTTGGTGCCAATAAAAATGTTAGTGGAGAAGCTGTGTTCACCACTTCCTTGGTAGGATACCCTGAATCAATGACTGATCCTTCATACAAGGGACAAATCTTGTGTTTTACTCAACCTTTAATTGGTAATTATGGTGTTCCATCTGCCAATGTTAAAGATCAATTTGATTTATTAAAATATATGGAAAGTCCTCAAGTACAATGTATTGGGATTGTTGTTGCCGATGTAGCCTTGGAATATTCTCATTGGACTGCGGTTGAATCTTTACAACAATGGTGTCAACGATCTGGAGTTGCTGCCATTACTGGTGTTGACACTAGACAATTGGTTACATATCTTCGAGAACAAGGGTCTTCATTAGGTAAAATCACTATTGGTGAAGAATACGATGCTGATGAAGATGCAGCATTTGATGATCCAGAAGCAGTTAACTTGGTTCATAAAGTAACCACCAAAGCCCCATTCCATATTGCTTGTCCTCCAGAATATTCTAAAAATATTCATATTGCCGTATTGGATTGTGGTGCTAAAGAAAATATTTTGAGATGTCTTGTTCAAAGAGGTGCTTCATTAACCGTTTTCCCCTATGATTATCCTATTCAAAAAATTGCTAATAAATTCGATGGGATTTTCATTTCAAATGGTCCAGGTGATCCAACCCATTGTTCAACCACCGTAACTCATTTACGTGAAACCATGAAAACTTATCGTGATTTACCAATTTTCGGTATATGTTTAGGACATCAATTATTAGCATTAGCCTCCGGAGCCAAGACTATTAAATTGAAATATGGTAATAGAGCTCATAATATCCCTGCATTAGATTTAATCACGGGAAAATGTCATATAACTTCTCAAAATCATGGATATGCTGTAGATGCATCAAGTTTAAATTCAGATTGGGAACCTTATTTTACAAATTTAAATGATTTGAGTAATGAAGGTATGATTCATAAATTTCAACCTATTTTCAGTACTCAATTCCATCCAGAAGCTAAGGGAGGACCTTTGGATACTTCATTCTTATTTGATAAATTTTTTGAAAATATTGAAACTTATAGAGGTTCAAATGGGTTAAATTTGGCAAATGTTGATAATAGTTTATTGGTGGATATTTTACCAAAACAAAGAGTTTATTAGAGTAAATAGCATTTAATGTACTGTGTAATACCTTATCTGGTCATAGCAGCCTCTTTTTTTGCCTTACTTCGCATTCCAGGTGTAGGTCATATTAGTCGCTTTTTTGTGTACGTATTTAACAATAGGAACAGGTGTTGCCGCGGGCTTTGAAACAAGGGTTCTAAAACATGCAACTAAGTAGACTCATATTTTCATAACCCATACTGAAATTAAAAGATTAGCTCAGATTAATACCTCAGATGATAATAGCTCGTATAAATACTTTGTTCGTTTGATATAAAAAAAATTGATCTCGCTATTGAAGTATAGTTTACAACACAACCCCCCTGCATGGAGGAGTCGTTAAATTGCAACCTTAACTCAAGAACTCTACCGATGCATCTCGTATAAAAACCCAAGATGAAATGTCAGAGAATAACCGTTTAATATAAATAATAAAAAAAACTTGGCCCCTTCATCGTATAGCTCGTACCTAAACCTCAAGATGTAAATAAACGCAAATTACCGGGTTTTGGTACATCGTATGATTCTCTCTCGGCATTTTTTTTTTTTTAAAGTTGCAAAAAAAAAAAATACTTGATTCTTGGATACGACATGCATTTTGACCTAGAAAATTCATAACGCGATATAAACTGAAACCGTATAAATATCCAGAAAAAGGTAAGCTATTTTCTTGTTAGTTTTATTTCTTCTTTTACCAACTATTACTCAACATGGATTTGGTTCAACAGTTTGCACATTATAATTCCTCCCTTTCACATCTTTTAAATAATTATACCACACAATTAACCTATGGTCAAATATATACCCAAATTCAACAACAAGTTGGTGAAAATGCCTTTATTAGTAACTTAACCAAGATTGAAAAATTATGGGCATCATGGTATATTTACATGAATAATGATGTTTTGGCTACTGGGTTATTATTCTTTATCACTCATGAAGTTATGTATTTCGGTAGATGTTTACCTTGGTTTATAATTGATCGTATTCCATATTTCAATAAATGGAAATTACAACCTACGAAAATCCCCACGGATGAAGAACAATGGGAATGTTTTAAATCTGTTATTAAACAACATTTCATAGTTGAAGCTATTCCAATTTGGTTATTTCATCCATTATGTCAAACATTAAACATATCAGTTGAAGTTCCATTCCCCAACTGGAAAACTCAATTAGTTCAAGTCGCCATTTTCTTCTTTTTTGAAGATCTTTGGCATTATACTTTCCATAGATTATTCCATGTTGGTTGGTTCTATAAAAACATTCACAAGATTCATCATAGATATTCCGCACCATTTGGATTAGCTGCTGAATACGCTCACCCAGCTGAAGTTGCCGCATTAGGTGTAGGTACAGTAGGATTCCCAATTTTATATGCCTGGTTAGGAACAAAATACCTGCAAATTCCACCTATACATTTATTCACCATAACTGTATGGATTGTACTTCGTTTATTCCAAGCAGTTGATTCTCATTCAGGTTATGATTTCCCTTGGAGTCTTAATAAATTCTTCCCTCTTTGGGCCGGTGCAGAACATCATGATGAACATCATCATTATTTCATTGGTAATTATGCTAGTTCTTTTAGATATTGGGATAGTTGGTTTTCTACTGAATGTGGAACTTTAGCTAAATTAAGAAGAGAAAAGAATATTAAGCAAAAGGCAGAAAATGGATTTAAAAAGAATAATTAGGAGAGAAGTATATAGAGCATATATATGTAAATGATATATCATAGTAAAAGCGATAAACTAGTAACTTCAACTTGGCCCAATTATTGCTCTTGTATTACTACAGTAAATCAGAGTAACTAAGTCAAGATGAACCTTGTGTAAGATTTGGGTAAATAATAAATCAATTAGGGTTACAACCCTGATCCACGTGATAGTATTTGCCAGTTTCAAAATATTCGCGCCACATCCATTCTTACATGCATTTCAATATACAGTACCAAATCATCTCCTTTTTTTTCTTCGCACTGGTGCACACACTATGGGCTCTAATGTATGGGATTTTTTTTCTCTCATTTTGTGTGCACTAACAAAACTGGTTCCGTTTGGGTGGGAGAGTTTCTCACTGTAACTGGCAAAAGCTCACGCAAAAAAATTTTAAACTGAAAAAAAAATTCAATTGTAGAATTTTATAGTTTGAATAACATTTGGATATCAACAGTTTTAAGAAGTAAGTGATAGATATACATATCGGGAAACACTAGAGAAGTATGGAATATATGATAATCAAGACTGGGGAATCACGCAGTGAAGAGAAAACAAGATTTGAATCAGGTTAAACACCGACTTACGTTGAAGGATGAGTAGACATGAACTACATTTAAAACAACTACAATTTAACGAATGAATGTGGAAAGCTTACTACTACAAAATATACAAGATGAAGCCATTAGAAAAGCCATAGAATATCTTGAGATGAGTTTACGAATATTTCCTAAAATCTAGTTTTTACCGTAATTTCAATCAAAGCTTTTATACTAACAATCCCCCTTTAGAAAATGTCTAGATTAAACGAATATCAAGTCATCGGTCGTCGTTTACCAACCGATAACATTCCAGAACCAAAGTTGTTCAGAATGAGAATTTTTGCTCCAAACACCGTTGTTGCTAAATCTCGTTACTGGTATTTCTTACAAAAATTACACAAGGTTAAGAAGGCTTCTGGTGAAATTGTTTCATTAAATGTTATTTCTGAAGCTCGTCCAACCAAGGTTAAGACTTTTGGTATTTGGATTAGATACGAATCTAGATCTGGTGTTCACAACATGTACAAGGAATACAGAGATGTTACCAGAGTTGGTGCTGTTGAAACCATGTACCAAGATTTAGCTGCTAGACACAGAGCTAGATTTAGAAATGTCCACATTTTGAAGGTTGTTGAATTGGAAAAGACTGATGATGTCAAGAGACAATATGTTAAACAATTCTTGAGTAAGGATTTGAAATTCCCATTACCTCACAGAGTTCAAAAATCTAAGAAGTTATTCCAAGCTCATGCCCCAACTACCTTCTACTAAGCAGTAGGTTACCTTTTTGGTCTGTAATTATTTAAAGGGTCATTTTGTATATTGATAATATTTACAGTAAAAAAACAAATCTCATTATATATTTACTTAATAAAAGATGTGTAAATTAATACCTATTCTCTAACGAAGTTAGAGGATACCCATATTGGATTGTTAACTCTGAATATACTACTTGACTCTTCTATATACTACGTAGTATACAAAAGTGTGGCTTAAATACGTCAAATTAATTTACCGCGGGTAATATGGGATCCCACCATAGACGTCCAAAAAAATTTCAAAAGTTTCCATACTCTTCTTTAAATCACCAGCCAGAAAATGTCATACGGATCTAAAGCAGCTGAAAGATTAGCCAACAAGACCATCTTAATCACCGGTGCATCTTCCGGAATCGGAGAAGCCACTGCCAAAGAATTAGCTTCTGCCTCCAATGGACAAATTAAACTTATTTTAACTGCCAGAAGAGCAGATAGATTAGCTACTTTAGCTAAAGAACTTGAAAGCAAGTACTCCAACATTAAAATCCATACTCAACAACACGATGTTTCTCAAATTGAAACAATCGTCCCTTTTGTCGAGTCAATTCCTGAAGAATTCAAAGATATTGATTTCTTAATTAATAACGCAGGTAAGGCATTAGGTAAAGATCAAGTTGGGGAAATTTTAACTGAAGATATTTTGGGAATGTTTCAAACTAACGTATTGGGTTTAATTGCATTAACTCAAGCCGTATTACCAATTTTGAAAAAGAAAAATTCTGGTTCAATTGTAAATATTGGTTCAATTGCCGGTCGTGAACCTTATCCTGGTGGAGGAATTTATTGTCCTTCCAAAGCTGCCGTGAAATCATTTTCCAACGTTTTGAGAAAAGAATTGATCAGTACTAAGATCAGAGTATTGGAAGTTGACCCCGGTGCAGTTGAGACTGAATTTAGTTTAGTTAGATTTAGACAAGATGCAAGTGCTGCCAAAGCAGTTTATGAAGGTGCTGAACCTTTGGTTGCCGAGGATATTGCTGAAGTTATTACTTTTGGTTTAACAAGAAGAGAAAATACTGTCATTGCTGAAACTTTGGTATTCCCAACTAATCAAGCATCTGCTGGTCATATCTATAAAGGTAATAAATAGTATCTATAGATGTTTATAAGTTTATGTAAAAGAATTCTATAATAGACCCTGTCCGACAGTTAGCCCTGTCCCGCACTTTAAAATTTACCCCCACTTGATCTCCCTCTCCCCCACACTTGAAAAAAAAAAGAATTCCAAACCAATACTGTCGATTCTTCTCCTCTAGACCCGACCCAAGTAAAGCCCACAAGCTAAACAAATTCCAGCCATGTCATATGGAATTAAAGCAGTAGAACGTCTAGCAAACCAAACCATCTTAATTACAGGTGCATCTTCAGGAATTGGTGCTGCAACAGCCCGAGAATTCGCCCATGCATCTCAAGGAAACATTAAACTTATCCTTGGAGCCCGAAGACAACCAAGACTTGAAGAACTTTCACAATCATTAATTCAACAATATCCCAATATTAAAATCCATACTGGGTTTCTTGACGTTACTGTCAAGGATAGCATCAGTAAATTTGTCCATGAAATTCCCCATAAGGCAATACCTGACATTCTTGTTAATAATAGTGGTAAAGCATTGGGTGGGTCCAAAGTTGGTGAGATTTCTGATGAAGACCTTTTTGGAATGATGGATACAAATGTAATTGGTTTGATTAATATGACTCAAGAGATATTACCCTTGATGAAACAAAGAAATACTGGAAGTATATTCAATGTTGGATCTATTGCCGGTTGGGATGCATATGTTGGTGGTAGTGTATATTGTGCTCTGAAAGCTGCTGTTCGATTCTTCACTGATGCATTAAGAAAAGAATTGATTGATACTAGGATTAGAGTAATGGAAGTTAACCCCGGTGCAGTATTGACTGAATTTTCCAAAGTTAGATTCAAGGGTGATGAAAAAGCTGCGGATGCAGTATATGCTGGAACATCACCATTAACTGCTGAAGATATTGCTGAAATTATTGTGTTTGGATGTTCAAGAAGGGAAAATACCGTGATTGCTGAAACTATAGTCTATCCTCAACATCAAGCTTCACCAGTGCATATATATCGTAAACCAAGTTAAAAGCTCAATTGTTCTAATGTCTTGGATAATTTAGCAGCTCCATCAATGGCAGTGTTGTTATCAATGGTGACTTTAGGACGATTCATTTCCAAACCAGCAAGCAAAATACATGCTTTACATATCTTATTTGAAGATAAGTACCCACACTTTTCACATATATTTCCATCTCTAAATTGTTGAGGTTGTCTACCTAATGAAACTGACCCATCTGAATTAATTTCAGTTTCTTGTTTCTTTTTATTTTTATACAGTACAGTCACTTTCTTCTTTTTTGGAGCCAATACTAAATGTTCACCACTATATATGATATCCATAATACAAGAAGGTCTAATTGCTTCCAAAGATTTCAACAATTCTCTAGCAGTACCTCTAAATGCTTCAGGGGCATACGTACATTCAGTACTAAAATAATCCAATTTCTTATAATGAGCATACAAGACAATTTCCTTTTGATAAGTATATTTGAAAGGTTTTGATCTTTTAATTGGAGATCCGGTACTTTCAGTCATTATGCTACAACTTTTTTCCAATCTTGCCACATCTCCTCTAAGGATATTCATCAAGACAGTTTCCGCCATATCATCGGCATTATGTCCAGTTACAACATGATTTATACCTAATTTCGCGGCACCTCGATCCAAAGCTTGACGACGTAATACTCCACAATAAGTACATGAAGAACGAATACCAGCACAGGAGACAATTTCATCCATGGTCCAATCATATAAATCCTTGTACGATATGATTTCAAGTGGCATATTATATTGTTGTTGGTTTCGCTTAACAGTAGCTAAAGAATCATCACGATATCCTTTAATACCTTCATCAATACTAAGCAACACTAGATTTAATCCATAATTGTATCGTTCATTAAGTAGTTTAAGTACAGAGGCAAGCACGGTAGAGTCTTTACCACCTGAAGCACCAATAGCAACTGAATCACCAGGGGAGAAAAGGTTAGCGGATATGATTGTGTTATGGATTTCCGTTTCAAATACATTGTAGAAACAATCTTTACAAAGTTTTTGAAGATTCTTGGGACGTTTCATGACGGCTTTACGAGAGTGACATAACTCACATAATGCAGATACTTTGACAGGCTTGTTCTTTTCCATATTTACTCTGTGGTTTGTTTGACTTGGTTTACTAATATTTGCAAAAAAAATTTAAAAAAGAAATATTTTCTCATCGAGACGAGCCATCGGTGGTGCGGCTCACGCCAAGGTAAACAATTATGACACATCAGTTGACTATAGGATTATATGTAGTCTGACAGGGGATGTTGGAAAGCAATTGGTGCACCTAGTGGTTATATCACATCTCTGGCTATATCTTGACACTGTTAGCTTGAAAAGAAACTAGGAAAGCAATGATTTTGGAGTTGACCATAGGATAGCTAGAACGAATAACTAAATCAACTGTCGCCTGACTGAATAGGACATTGAACTACCAAAGTATGCTTGAAGCAATTGTTATACCAGGTAGTCGGAGTGGCAGTAGTACTGGTAGAACATCTCTCTACCTACGTTTCAATCTGCTTAAACACTTTTGGTAAACAACCATTTCAGTTTTAACCCCAGAAAAGCCCTTCAAGGGGTCATGCGAAAAATTCGATCAAGTTTGATTAAATCGGGTGAGTCCTTTATAACCAGTTGTAATTGAGTTTACTTTTTCTTCTTACATATTTATTTTTATATGGACCCTACTCGAAAATGATTAATGAAATTATTATATTTTTATTTCTTGTGATTGTACTTGTGTTTTTATTACCGCCAGTGGTATCTAAGCATGATGTTAAGGATGTATTTGATGATATAAAGGAACATAAAAAGGACGACACTAAGGACGACACTAAGCAACAAACTAAGGGACAAGCTGCTCAAGAATTTGCTGATGATGTTTTAGACCTTCATGGAATGCTGTAACTGGAGTTGTTACTACGGGACGTTACCGAGTGCTACTCAATGCCACCTCAATCCCACGCGCCTCTCACTAGTCCATACTGCCAGTCGCTACTTACTACTACACGCTACTGCTTCTACACTAACGCAAAGTAGCCCCCCACTCTAAGAATAGACTATTATATACATTTGTATGAATATAACATCTATTACTTTGTAATTGTGATACTTGTAGTTTGTAATTGGGAACTTAATCGTAGAAGTTAACCTCTTCAATAAATTTCTGATATATTAACACTATATAAAAAAAGAGAGGCTATGACGAGATATTTCTATCAATGTATATTATGTATAATGAACTTAGAAAGTAGCTTGGAATTCATCATTATTTGAATTGACATTAGCATATCTAAATCTATTACCTTGTTCTTCCCCAAGCTGTTGCTGTTGCTGTTGTTGCTGGGTTTGTGGTTGTGGGGTTTGTTGTGGGGTTTGTTGTTGTTGTTGTTGTTGTTGAGGTTGTTTCTTTCCATATCCGTTACTTCCCGTCTTGTCATTCTTTTCAGCCAATAATCCAACTTTTTCATTCATTACAATGGCCAATTCTTGTAATTTAGATCTTCTTGGTTCATTAGTAATGAAATTAATAAACCATTTATCTTCAACTTGATTAAACTCACCATTAATGTCATCCAATTCAATCATTTTTTCCAAGATTTCTTTAATTCTATCACTTGACAATTGGAAAATCTTGGACAATTTATCCAAAGATAATTTACAATAAATTGATTTATAATTGAAAATATAAGTTCTTAATCCTTCAACTTGTAATTGATCTCTCAACATGGTAAACAATTCATTGAAATCAGGCAACAACTTCCAAATCTTAATTGAAGATAATAATTCATAACTCTTGAGCCAATCACCTTTAGTTAAAGCAATTGAAGCATGAATTATATGATCCTTAATAGATTCAGGTGGACCAGTAAAGAATTGACGATCATGGAATTCCAATTTACTCTTGAATGATTTAATTGAAGATTTCCTCTTGGTATTATCCTTAGTTGTAGTGCTTGCCAATTGAGGAATTTCAATCAATAAACAACTTGTCAGATATACACAATCCAATAATTCTAAATTAATATGTTGATGGAATGGTAATAATTTAGCTCGTTCTTGATTAGTGATTTGATTTGAATACTTGGAAATAAAACCTTGACCTAATAATTCTTTAGATCTTTGAGATTGAACAATTTCATTAAGAATCTTGTGAGATTCTTCAATTTGTCCTGATCTAAATGCAGAAATCCCCAATTGAACCAATACACGATTGTATTGAACTTGTAAACTTGATTCATGATTATTTATACTATTGTAAAATTGATAATTGGAAAATAATTCAATAGCTTGATTATAGTCGTTGTTAACAGCATAATGATAAATTGAATATAATTTACCATAATCTCCATATATAGTGTTGGCAGATTGATTAATTAAATAATTGGCTAACCCATTAATAACTTCAGTTGGTGTAGAATTTCTAGCAACAATTTTGGAATCAGTTTGAATATTTTTCCAAACTTCTTCTTCATTTAATTTAATCAATTGATTAGGTTTATAATAAATATGTTCTAATCTCGTTAAAACAATTCTCCCTAATTGTTCAGAACTACTGCCAGATTCAGTAATAGATTCAATATAAGCTTGTCCTCTTACAATTAAATTATAAATTGTGATTTCATCCTTTAATCTTTCAACATATTCAATTGAATGAGGATCAATATTTTGTAAAGATTTTATAAATTCATCATCTAATCTATCAATTGAAGAAATAATTGACCCAAATATAACCTTGACACCTGTTTCATTTGCAGTTGGTTCAATATCAATATCGTCAGTCACGTGACCGGCTTCAGATAATTGATAACTAGAAATTTTTGATTCTAATAATTGTAATAATTTTAATAAATCTTGTTGATTCTTTTGCCATAATTCAATAGACATATAAGTTTGTAAAGAACCGGCATCGAATCTAATTGATAATAGCATTTGATAAATTGAAATTAATTCAAATGGAGTACCAGATTGATATTTTTCAAGTAATTCTTCTAAAATTTCAATTTGTTCAAATTTATCAATATTCTTCTTACCTCTAGTTTCACTAATTTGCTTTAAAGTAGCGAAAACTGGAGACATAACCTTGACTCCTTCACCTGAACCATCAGTTGTAGTAGCTTGAACCTTCTTTTGTTGTACTTCTTCATCATCTTGATCAAATACATCAGGATTAGTCTTGTATAAATCAAAATGATATTGGAATTCTTTAATTTGTTTCTTGACTCTTTGTCTTGTAGTATTGAAAGCTCTGGCTTCAGCAGCATTTAATGTCTTGGTTTCCTTTTCATTATCATTGGTTTCATTAATATAATCATCTAATCCAACTAAAAATTTAATAAAGAAATTAGGAGTACCGATTTGTTGTTGAGTAGCCCTGATTAAACTTCTACCCAATTTATCAAATTCAACCAATACTTTTTGCCAATTGTTTGTTCTTTTATCAGTATTTATTAATTCAATTGATTTCTTCATTTCATCCAAAAGTTTATCCTTGGCTGATTTAACAACTCGTTTACCTTCATCGTCAGAATCACTATCGTCACCACCAGTTGCACCTTTCAAGAAAGATTTTTTAAGGAAATAAGCTGGTCCAGTAGGACGTACATCTTCATCATCACTTGATTCTTCTTCAGAATCATTTTCAAATTCCGAATCGGTGGATTCTTCTTCTTCGGATGAAGAAGAAAGTAATTCATCTTCAGACGTGCTTAACAAGTCCTCTTCCTCTGACGAAGAGTCTGAAGTGTATCCAGTAACAAAGAATCGAGACATTGTTGCTGTTGGTTATAGCTATGAAGTTGTGGTATAATCTGCTGCCAAAAATTTTAAATTTTCAACGAAGAGCACCAAAAAAAAAATTTGTTAGTGAGATTTTGTGGTATGAATTATACGCTTGGTATTCTGAAATTTACTACGGAGATATAAGATTGCAAAATTAGTGCTGTTACTACTCTAGTTGAATGTTAGTTTCTATATAGTTACGCGTCTCATAGCTGAATATATCGTAGGTGTCTGTTGCTAACTTAGCCCTTCGTCCAGTTAAAAAGTATATGTTCTATCTACCCTTCGTTCGAGCCTTCGGCTTCTCACTCAGGTCAATTATCCAAAGTATAAGATCTAACTCTCAGAAATTTAAACAGTTTTTCATTCCTAATAGTAAATGGAGTCAATTCTCCAATTCTATCATCTTCATCTAATTCATTCACGGGTTTCCGTATAGCATAATAATCAATCCAATTTAATTTCCCATGTTTATTAATATTCCCCAATGTATCTATTTGAAATTGATAATGGAACGTATAATATGGTACACTTCCCTTTTCAATTATTATATGAATCCTACCTGTTTTAGACATTGACCATTTCCCGTGATATATCTTGTGTTTCTTATCTTGATGTTTAGGAGCTGCCGTGGGAGCACCTACAGTGGTAGCATCAATTGTAGTGGTTGGTATATGATCATTGGTTCTCAGTAAATGAGGCACAACTTGATTAGGTGGTAATATAGTCAATACTTTAATTACATCTCCATTTGGATAAAATCTTAAATATCTATAATAAGTAATTATTCGAATTGGATTTGTCCATAAATTTGTACTTGAAAATTCTTTTCTACCTCCTTCACTATAATAATTTATAATACTTATATAACATCCTAGAAATTTAACAAATGGATTATGTATAAGTGTTTGTTTCCATGACTTGTTATGTTTGGCATATAATTTCAATATATCATCCTGAGAAAGTTTATATGTTGATTGTCGTTGTTCCGGTTCTTCCACTTGTTCATCCTCCGCCTGTTTCACCGGCTCACTCTGATATATTTGATTAGGATACACTTTAAAACACAAGGTTCTCCAAATACTTGAAGTTGAAAATCCAAGATGAGCAAATTTCTTACAAGTAATTGACATTTTAAACCAAGATTCAACATTTAAATCAACAAGATATTCCAATATATTTATCCAAATATCATTAGGTAAATAATATAATGGAGATGCATCAATAATATCCAATTGTTTAAATTGAGTTAATAAATTATCAACATTAATTAACCTAACTTTAGTTTCATCTAATCTAAATCCACTATTTTTACCACGTTCTAATTGTATTGATTTAATAAGTGTAGGTAATTTATATTGTCGATATAATGAATCAACTTGTTGATTAATTTTAAATGCCCGTCTATAAAATTCAACTGCATCGGACATTGATCCAATTGATTCTTTTTCAACTCCCTTTTCAAAAAGATCTATAGCTTCATGATCAGTACTAGAAAGGGTACTTCCCTCTTGTATGTTGCTCATCACTGACTATATTTGATGATATTTTACTGAGATCTAGACTCCTGTATACTATCTAAACATGAACTTTTTTCTACGTCTTTGACTACTTCTGGTTGCTGATTACTAAGAAGTTGTGGCTGATTGAGATTAGTTTTTCTATCTTCTTATATACACTACAGGACCGTTTGTTATCTATTTACTCCTTGTTCCCGCACTTATTTTAACAATTGATTCAAGAAATCATCATCTTCCTCCACTCTCTTTAAATCACTGGGGCTTATTCGATTTGGTTTAATATCTTGACTTGTTTTGTTAATTGACAACTTGTTCATATTTAACAATTCATCCACATCAACTGAAGTATCTTTTACACTAACTGGCTTATCAATACCATCAATACCCAAAGCAATTAAATCTTCATCCAAGTCAGTTACATTTGAACTTCCACCACCAGTTTTCACTAATCTATCATTCAATTGAAATTTATCACTAACATTGAAATTATTAATTTCAATAACTTTACTCCGTTGTTGTGGTTTATCACCAAATTTTGATCTAATTTGTCGATAAAATTTCTCTTCTTCTTCCAACTTTTTTCGTTTTTCATCTTGTTCTATTTCTTCTTGAGTTAATGTTCTAATATTACTCTTTTTCTGGTTTTCGTTTACATCAAGTAATGAAGATTGTCCAATTATGAAACCATCCAATTTAGAAGGATCAATATGTTTATGAATTTCTTTCCGTTGTTTCTCATGGTATAAATCATTGTAATCGTCATTATCTTTATTAAGTTCATTATAACTTGATAATCCATATTCTTCAAGAAAATTATTACTTATTTTATTCAGTAAAAGTTTACGATTTTTCAGTTTAGATTTAGTAGAGTCAATATTTGATATAAATTCATCAAGATTAAACTTGGCAGGTGGTGCAGGTGCCATTTCCTTGGCTTGATTCTCACTGCTTCCTAAATATATCCCATCTATTTCCTCTTCTTCTTTCTCTTCTTCCGGTTCCTCATCTTCCTGGTTTTCTATCTCAGTCAATATCTGCTGTTTAAGTTTAATCTTTTGTTCAAGAGTCAACTCCTGTTCACTCAACAGTGGATAGAAATGCTCTAGTAACGCGTCATCAATATCGGAATCCCATTCATCTTCAGAATCTTCTAATTTAATTCGATTACTATCTATACTTTGTATTTTGGAAGACCATTTTGTATGTGTTTTCTGTTTGGGTTCGGAGTTTGAATTGGATGAAGATATTCCATGTTTCTTCATGAATTTATATTTCGCCTTCTTGTCCCATTTTGAATTCTTTAATACCATTATATAGTGTATTCGCCTAGGTTTACCGAGGGTTGAATCTACGACCTAAATTATCACCAAAAAAAATTGTCAAAAAAAAATTCGAAAGTCGACGCCACTACCGAAACCCAGGTAACGTCAGTAAACAATGTCGGACAGAAAGAATGACCTTACTTCCAAGACGATTGATGAGTTGCTTAAACTTCTTGCCCTCGGACAGGAACTTACACCATCACAAGAAAAAGAAATGAAGGATTATAAATTTTGGAAAACTCAACCAGTACCTAAATTAAATGAAACTATTGAAACTGAAGGACCAATAGACAGTACTAAAACTCCAGAAGATATCCCCAATTCTCCATTGCCTTTAATTTCCGATTTTGAGTGGAGTACCATTGACATTGAAGAGGATGGTCAATTGGATGAATTATATAATTTATTATATGAAAATTATGTTGAAGATACTGATGCTACATTTAGATTTAAATATTCTCATGAATTTTTCAAATGGGCTTTAAAACCACCAGGTTGGAAAAAAGATTGGCATGTTGGTGTAAGAGTTAAAGCTACGGGGAAATTAGTTGCTTTCATTGCGGCTATACCTATAACTATAAAATTAACTAAAAGTACTAAAGTTATAACCAGTGTTGAAATTAATTTCTTGTGTATTCACAAAAAATTAAGAAATAAGAGATTAGCTCCTGTGTTAATTAAAGAAATTACTAGAAGAGTTAACAAACAAAATATTTGGCAGGCGTTATATACAGGAGGGATCATATTACCAACCCCCATGGCACAATGTAGATATCAACATCGTCCAATTAATTGGTCAAAATTATATGATGTTGGATTTTCTCATTTACCTCAGGGGAAAACAAAGGCTAATATGGTAGCCCATTATTCTTTACCTAATACAACTCAAACTCCAGGATTAAGACCTATGGAACTTAAGGATGTCACCAATGTTTTGAATTTATTAAATAAATATCAAGAGAAGTTTGATATTGTTCAAGAATTCACTGAGACTGAGTTTGCCCATTGGATGGGATTTGATAATGATGGTAAACCTTCAAATGTAATTAAAGCATATGTAGTGGAAAAGGATGGAGAAATTACTGACTATTTCTCCTACTACTTATTACCATTTACAGTATTGGAAAATAGTCAACATGATGAGTTAGGTATAGCCTATTTATACTACTATGCTACCAGTACGGATTCCACCACCACCAAAGAATATAAACCAAGATTGAATTCTCTTCTCAATGATGCATTAATCACAGCCAAGGAATTCAATATTGATGTTTTCAATTGTTTAACAAGTCAAGATAATTCATATTTCTTGAAAGATTGTAAATTTGGTAGTGGGGATGGATTCTTAAATTATTATTTGTTTAATTATAAAACTTTCCCCATGCATGGAGGTATTGATCCTGAAACTAAAAATGTTTCCGAAGATCAAACAAGTGGAATTGGTGTTGTTTTATTATAACGTGTATCATACCATATACTAACTTTTATATTAACACTTTTACTCATAATACAGATGAACAGTTATATTTTTCGTTTTGCACAATTTTGCAATTTTCTTTCACGTGATTATTTTCATCGCGAATTTTTTTTCAGCTACTTTAATGTAAAAAATTAGAACATCTCATCTCGGTCTAACCTTACTTCAGCTAACTAAATATGATCTCTTCAAGTACCTGGGTGCCTAGAGGGTTTGCCAGTGAATTTCCCGAGAAATATGAATTAAACGATGAAGAAATGGAGCGAATCACCGCCATGGCCAATCTTGAATTATCTGACGCTAAAGAACAACTTCAACAAGCCCAATCCAACAATAATTTACAAGACCAAATTGAAATAGATGACGATTTAAAAGAATATAATTTAGAATCTTACGATGACGATGAAGTCGATTCTAATGGAGAACCAATCACTATGTTCCCTGGATTATCCAATACTGAAGCAAAATTAATCCTGGGTGAAGAAGAAGGTGAACAATTTTTATCATTACCTACTGAACTAGATTTACAAGAAGAAAAACAAGAAAATCAAATTTACCCTAATGACAACTTGGTATTGGCTACTCGTACCGAAGATGATATTTCTTATTTGGATGTTTACATTTATGATGATGGTGCTGGAGCTCCTCAAGGTTCCAACGAAGAAGAAGCAGATAAATTAGACCCTGATGTTGCTCAAGGTATGGTTAGAGAAAGTAACTTGTATGTTCATCATGATATCATGTTACCTGCTTTCCCCTTGTGTGTTGAATGGATCAATTATAACCCAAAGGCTCAAGATCAAGAACAAAATATTGGTAATTTTGCAGCTATTGGTACATTTGATCCTCAAATTGAGATTTGGAATTTGGATTATATAGACAAGGCATTCCCAGATTTAATCTTGGGAGAACCAGAAATGAATTCCTTTACATCATTATCTAGTAAAAAGAAGGGAAAGAAAAAGACGAAAAAGTCAGGTCATGTTACAACTCATCATACGGATGCAGTATTATCTTTATCCCATAATAGAATCCATAGATCAGTATTAGCATCCACATCCGCTGACAACACCGTGAAATTATGGGATTTAAATCAAGGAACTGCCGTAAGGTCATTCAATACCATTCATAATAACAAAACTGTATCTTCTTCACAATGGCATTCTATTGAAGCTTCAATCTTATTGACTGGGGGTTATGATTCCACCATTGGATTAACCGATGTTAGAATCTCAGATTCAAATAATTCAACTAAACATTATAAAGTTGCTCCTGGTGAAGAAGTTGAAAATATATCTTGGGGTCACGTGTCGACCCCGGAATTGTTTTATGCTGGGACTGATCAAGGTAATATTTATGCTTATGATGTAAGAGTTATTGATAAGCCATTATGGACATTGCATGCACATGATTCTGGAATTTCTTCTCTTGGTGTTAATAATCATATTCCAGGTATGTTAATTTCAAGTGCTATGGGTGAAAAATCAGTTAAACTTTGGAAATGTCCAAGTAAAGGTGGTCCATCTATGATTTTATCCCGAGATTTTGGTTTGGGTAATGTATTGACTACTTCTTTTGCCGGTGATATTGAAGTTGCTGGTAATTTGACTATTGGTGGTGTTAGTGGTGCTTTGAAAATGTGGGATAGTTTATCTAATTATTCTGTTAGAAATGCATTCAAGAATGAATTAAAGGAATTACAAGGCAAGGCTAAAGAAGAAGCTATTAAAGTTGGACGTGCTTCAAGAATCGCCAGAAAGTATCATGCTGATACAACTGAAGATATCATGACTGTTGAAGCTGGTGGATTAGAAGATGAGTCTGATTCAGATGGTGAAGACGCACAATTTGACAACGAAGAAGAGGATGAAGAAGAGGAAGATTAGAAAATGTGTACATTATATAGCTAATATTATAAAGACTTTTCAAAAAGTTCAATCAATTCCTCTTCAGGAGTTCCACTTGAGATTGAATCGTTAATAATACCATCAACACTAACAGTTGGAGTAATATGAGCACCAACCCCACGTAAATATCTCGTAAAATATTTAACATCAGTAGCAGTCTTATTACCAGCATTACTTGGAGCTTCCGAATGAGGAATTTCCAATTGTTCTAAAATAACTTCTCTACTAAACAGCAATCTTAAATCTTTAGAAACAACATCGTAAATTTGACTATAGATTTGATTTCTAGTCAAGTCGATATTAGAAGTATCATAAAACAGTTCCTTATTCTTATACAAAACTTCGCTTAATTTCCAAAAGTCTTCATTGGGTTGAGAAATGCTCAGTTCACGTAATAACTTAGCATACCCAAGAGCAAATTCATTTAATAAATTGGAATTGGTGTGCCAAGGTTGAATAACATTAACATAAACAAATTGGAACTTACCTGGATGTTTCTCTTCTAACTTAGGAATAACAGTTTGATATAATTTGAAATATAACTTGGCACTAAAGGGACAATTATAATCAAGGAATAAATTGACAATATGAGGTGTGGCCCCTGACTTACCAGCCAATTTATTGGAAGAGTGGAAATAATGAGTTGAGGAATATTTAGGAGAGATCATTGTAAGTCAATTGAGGGAATGTGAACAATTGAGTGCTGTCAAAAACAGGGAATTGAGTTTAAGCTGACAAATTTCTGGCAGCCAAAACAATTCCACCCCGCCTCTGACTTGCACACCCCTAAAGAAAAAAAAGCCACACTTGATTTTACCATGTTTGTTTACATAAAAATTATAATTATACACTGCTAAAAACAGATTTTTCATTGCTTTCTCTTGACCGCTGTTTCTGGCAATGGCCAAATATCAGGTACTGGGGAATCATATCTACTCCTTGTGCGTGGTCTCGCATTTTCAGCATCAACACTACTACTCTGTTCCCGCTTTACTCTAGCTGGGGATGAACTTTTGTCATCTCCTTGTATAGATGAAGTTTTACGAATTGCAACTGGAATTTCCAAATCAGCAAACTTAGACCTTCTACTTTTCCTCACTAAGCTTCTACGCTCACGACATTTTCTACATATTTCCAAACCAGGATCTCGTGTCAGTAATCCACAGTTTTTGCATTGCGGAAATTTGTTTCGTCTTGGGGATGTGATCCAATCAGGAATAGCCATGTTTGATACAAGCTGAGGTTCAATTTGATCATATGTAACTGTGTTTGCAGAGTTGGTCTTCTTTGCCTTGGTGGCTTTTCTAGTTTTAGCTTTTGGAGTTTTGGTTTTCTTGGGTGTAAGTTTCAAGGTTATAAACTGTGATGATTTTCCTGTCTCGCCTTGTTTATTTAAGTCGGCATCCGTGTTTTCATTATCTACGTCACTTACACTTGTCCTCGATGTAGTAGTCAATTTAATTCGTTTAGCCTTCGAGTGTTCAATTTCCGGATCAACTGAACCGGAGCTCACTTTGTCTTTGCCTGATTCTTCAACATTAACTAAACTCTCATCATCTTTACTTGTTTTGTCCATATGAATACGAGAGTTTCCCTCACTTGATTCTTCTAGAGTATCGGATGTTAAATTGCTTCCTGCAGGAATTTTTTTCATAGCTCCAAAACTATTGGGGAATTTCTTTCTCAAATTCTTCAAGAGTGCAGGTTCTTGCATAACTTCTGGAGTTTCCCCGTTTACATTCACCTGCTCATTATTTCTAGTGGTATCATCCGAGTTATTATCCTCGTTATGGACTACCTCAGAATCTCCTTCTACTTGCTCGTTGTTGGATTCTGGTTCAGTATCTACTGTTTTAGCTACAACAGGGACAGTTTCATCGGCTTTGTTTGCTTGCGGGGTTCCAGTCTCTTTGTTAGCTTCCTCCTCGGAGTCGAGAATGTTAACTTCAGCGGTTTCTTCCAATTCAGGATCACTTTCATCCCCTATCACTTCGATGTCCCCCATATCTATTTGACTTAGTGAAATCTGGCTAGATCTTTCCTGGAAAACAGTCTCAAAAAGGCTCTTTCTACGATTGGAAATTATTTCAATATCATCTGCAACACTAACGTGTTCGCTCTCGTATAAATCATAGGAAGACATTAACACTTCCGTATGGGGTGATTCGGTTGATTTTTTATCCGAATCGGTTTCCTTCAGTTTATTTTCTTCCGTGATATTTCTTTCAATATGACCTGATCCTTCAACTACTGTAGAATTAACTTCAATCTCACTCACTTTTCCATTTTCCTCTTCGTTAACCTGCTCCAACTTAGATTCCTTAGCTTTTTCCTTCTCCTTAGAGATGTCTTCAGATGGCACGTCTGTTTCTTGGTTCTTTGACATCTCTTCTTTGTTGCGATCCATCTGTTGTTCGAACTCGCTATCACTGTTTTCAACCGGATCTGCTTCATCTTCTGAACTATTTAAAACTCGAATGGAATTCCTCGTTTCAACAACCCAGTGTTTAGTCCCAAGTCTTCGTTTCTTACTATATGTTGGAGTAGTTACCCGTTTACTTCGAGTTGGTGAATATTTCAGGCCATCTTCTACATCAGAACTTTTCATAACTTTCAGGCTATTACTTGATTGCGGCTGGACTATTTCTTGCACTTCATCCTCTTCTTCATTTTGATCTGGGACAAACAATGTTGGACTAGTGATATTCGGTGTTTGTTTTGGGGTTTTGGCTTGGACTTGTGTTTCTATAATATTTGAATGTTGAGTCTTTTCCTTATCTAAGTAAGAATGAATATCATTTGCTTTATGATTGCTGGGTACAGAAGTATTGAGTGGAAGGGACAATTTGGGTGCGGTAGGTGGAGTTTTATTTACAAAAGCTGTGTGGTTTTCCGTTTCAACGTTTTCAATGCTTGCATTTATACTATTCTTGGATTTTCCTCTACTTGGAGAACGCAAAAAAAAAGGTGAAGCCTTGTCAGTTGATTTTACCAGCTTAGGTGAATCACTTGTTCTCATTTTGGTTTCGGGTTTATTGATTGGATTATCCCTCTTTTGCGGTATTCGCTCTGGTGATGGCATTGAAGCTTGTACAACCAGTGCTGCCATGTCTCGAAGAAACTTCAATCGATCCGGATCATATTTGTTGGCGTTATTTGATATGTTTTTAGGCAGTTGAGGTATTCTCGGAATCTCTATCCTAATATTTTCCCTAGGCAGACTTGTCCTTCTATTTACCAATGGCTTAGGGGCCTGGGTCACTTTGTTCAAACTCTGTTTGATAGTCTCGGGTTTCTTGAATTCACGCCTTGAAGGGGTTCCTCTATGTTGTGGTTCCGTTAGCGTAGGTTTAGAACTACTATTGAAGCCCGTATTTCTAACAATGGGCATTTTATATTTGCTTCTTGAACTAGGCAGAGGAGCTTTCACTTTTGGAGTTGTTTTCGAAGAACCCATTGAATCTTTAAGTCTCTTCAATTCTTCATTAACTGTTTTATGACTCGTACTACCTGGGGAAACTTTCTTGCTGGGTTTTCCTTTTGATTCTTTAGCAACTAATTCTGCAATCGCTCGTATATTTTCAAGCAGGTTTGTATCATATTTTTTGGGACTAGGTTTTGATGAAACTGCTTTACCATTATAAATTTGTGCTTTCTCTGGTAAGCCATTAGGGGAATTATGTTTTGTCATTTTTGAATTTGCTACTTGTAACGGAGTTGAAACTGTACTACTATTATGACTGAGTGTTTTTTCTTGTAACCGATTAAGGGAATTCTGTTTTATCTTTTTTGAACTTCCTAGTTGTAATGGAGTTGAAATTGCACTTTCCTTCGGTGGTACTTTAGGAGTTGATCTGTTAACGGCGGGCAGTACCTTTCTTGGACTTGGTGTTCGCGGTACACCTGTTGACTTCGTTGTAGACGTCATCGGGGCATCCATATTTGAAACTTGGGCTCCTTTCAGACTTGATTTTGGGGTATAAACAACTTGATCTTCGTGTGTGCTTGTATTTTGTTTTGTACGTTTTTCACTCTTATCGATGCTTTTGATCGAATCATTTTCAAAAGAAACTTTTCTTTTCCTTGAATCTGGCAAAGGCGATACATATTCGTCCTTGGAAGATGTGACTTTTATACTCTTTATTATAGGTGTACCACTTGGTCTAGCAGTTTGGTTTTGTTTCCTTGCCGATTGATTAGTAGGAGTGATTGCAACATTACCTTCGGATGCTTTAGGCGGAGGGGTGGTTTGTCTAACTTGTTGAGTGGAAGGGGTTCCCTGGAAACTCTTTCTTCTTATGGTTGAATCAATGTTTTCAGGTCGTACAATTTGTTTCTTCTCAGAATCTTGTTGTGTTTTCTTAGGAGTTGAAATTACATTATCCCTTTGATATTCAGGTTTACTTTTTTGAACTTCTGCATCCTTTCTATGAGTATTTTGAATTGCTTCGACTATCTTGTCTGTAGCAGACAACTCTGTTTTTATTTGTTTTCGGTTGATTGAACCCCTCTTGTACACATTCGAACCACCAATTTCGGAACCAGTTCCACCTCTCACGTATCCCCACATCTTCAGAAACAACGATTTAGGGCTATTGGCTTCGTCAGCCATGGTTTAATCTATATAAGAATGCAATTATCTTTTAAAATAAGTAAATATCCAGGTTTGTTTTGAATTTTACGAATAATTGTTCGCGTGGAAAATAAGCCTTCAAATTGTTAGCTATTGTGCGAGGAAAAGAATGTCTAGATGGTGAGCAAGAAAATACACTCGCTACCTACACCTATAAAAGCATTTTAGTTATTCAATTTCCTTGTTTCTATAAATCTAAAAACAAAAAATGTTAGTCCCTTTGTGTATGTCCATATAATACAAATTAATAATGTAAAAAACTGGTGATATAAAAAAAAATAATGTCAAAAAAGTACAATACAAAACAAAAAAAAATAATTCCAAAGATGTGTTCATCATTTAACTAAAATCACAAACTTGCATTTGTCATATAGTACATCATGGAATTTAGCATCGTCATCTACTTCAAATTCCTTTAATTTCAGTAAATGAAAGTCCTTAAACTCTTGATTTACAATCCCATTCTCAGTAACAAAATCCTCAAAATCATTCTTCAAGAATAATTGAATCGATTCTGGGGGTTTTGCATGGTCAAAACTATGTTGGGTTGGGTCTCCCAATTCTAATCTTGAATGTAATCTTGTTTTCAAATCTTCTAATCGTAAGTTCATAGGTAATAGTAATACAAAAATATCATCTTCAAAGTAAAACTTCACTTTGATTTTAGCTTGTTGTTTATTCTCCCCTTGATTAGGTGGATGGTCATGGGTAGTGATATTGGTGGTTGAAGATTCGCCAGAATTATTTAATCCGGAATCAGCAGAATTATCAGAAACTCGTGGGTAGGAATTAAAATTTGAATATTGTGATAATCTATCATTATGAGAACTAGATTTTTGACTTATTGGTTTAGACACTCGTTTAAGTTCTGATTCACGATCAAACCCATTTTCTTGCACATCAAATAATTTCAATACTTCTTCACATCTGGATATGTGAGTTGGCAATGCAATTAAATTTCGTAAATAAAAATCCAATTTTTCCCGTCTTAATTTCGAAATAGAATCATTAACCGTAATTAAAGGTCCAGGAATTGATGGGATTATACGTTTAGAATTCTCAATTTTCCCTGCTTCAAATGGGAACAATTCTAATAACTTCACTTGTAAATCATAAAAATCTTGATAATAACGATATAAATAACGAATTCTACCATTAGATAACACCGCAGTTACCAAATATTGGTATCTACCTTGGTCTAATTGATACGATTCCACGCTGGCCTCTAGAATCGAGATATTAGAGGAGCTTAATGAAGATCTATTTGATTCAAGGCGATTTCTTTGATTGATATCAAAGTATTGTGAGTTGGCTGAAATTGGTGGGGTTTGAGTGCCTGATATGGAACCCAATGGTATGGTTGAAGCTTGATATTTAGCTGTTTGACTCTTCCATTCTTCCACTGTAGGAATCTTGAACGTTTCTATAGCCTTCATCATTTGTTCATGGCTATTGGAATCGATTAAACTTCGTGAAGGGTTTTTGCCTACTGCGTCTATTATTTGCACATATGAAACTGGAATCAAACCCGGGCCTCCTAGTCTAGTTATTGGCTTGGCAATAAACCATTCATATTCATGATGAGCACATATAATCAAATTCTCTCCTGGCTGTACATCCAATTCATCTTCTCTTTCGGCTTTAAATTCATACAATGTGACTGCATACAAGGTCTGCTTTTTGTTTTGTCCAGTTGATCCTGGAGAATGGTTGATGTTATGAGTTATATTAGTAGTAGTGGCATTGACTGTTGCTGTAGGGCGCGATCTATCAAATATTTCAAAGTATTCTATTGGAACCATCCCCTTAGCATTGGTCATTGGATTTATCGCTTCGTACCATCCAAGACTTCTAGCATTTTTGTGAAATTCGTCGTCTCCATCATCCAAAACATGAAAAAAATCTCCCGTAGCAAAACTCAACTCTTCACTACTTTGAGCTTGGTAATCAAACTGCGCTTTAATCACCTTCTTGGGTACTTGTAAAATTGGATCTGCTTCATTTGCATATGATCCGGAAATGCGTATTTGTCTGGGTGATGTAGAAGAGCTTGACAGTCTCTTACTTTTTCTGAATGATTTCATCATTTTGGGTGAATATATATATTTTTTTAAATCAGTTTGGAATGTGTGATTAATTTAATTGTTTGACAAATATTATATGGTTTATTGGTTGTTTTACACCCCGCTAATTCAATGGTTGCTCGGTGGATTTGGTCGTGGCCTGAGTTACGGGTGTTGTGTAAAATGTGGGCCAAAAATAGTTTTTGGTTGTAAACTTTCCAAACGTTTTCTATATCTGTGTCTGAATTTATTTTTTGTCTGTTTGATTCTTTCAAACGTCGGATCACACGGGCTGCTGAATGATACTGATCTATAATATCCTTTGATGGACTATGCAATTAACAAAGTTTAAAAAAAAGCACCGAAAGGTTTATGAGGTCGAACTTCTAAAAGTGAAGCTTTTTGAAAGGGGAAAAAAATTGTTAGCGACCAAAATAAAAAAAAAAAAAAGGCGCTGAAATTGATTGCCTATTATAATTTTTTTTTTAACTTTAAGCGTGAATTATTTGAATAATATGTGAAAGTCGTGCACAAACACTATTTCTCAATTAAATTCTGTTTAGGTGAGGGTAAAAACTATGATTTTATTTGTGTCGGTTACCAGGTAGTGGTAAGTTGAGGCGAGCATCTGCTGAACGTGTAATTTATTGTTTCTAATCCGGGACACCATTCACATTCCTTATACCCCCTTTTAGTGCACACAAAAAGGTCTTTTTCTTTTTCTTGTCAATTTCCATTGGAACTTAACTTGTTTCAAATGTCAAAAACCTACAGCCCTACGTTTGTTTGTTTTGGTTTATCTTCTTCCAAACCAAAAACGAAGATTTACGTTAAGAGAAGGAATGCAAAGAATAGCAAAGTGGCTTGTTGTCTTTATTGGAAATTGCTGTTCTGTATATCTTCTTTTATGTTACTAGCTTTACTTGCTATATTCTGGGCTGGCCTGCATTGAACCCAGCTTTCGATCTTGTTCTTTTAATTAAAAACTCTAGTCATTTGTGGCGTAAGGGGGCGGGTGCCAGCTTTACAATGCATTTTTTGTGCATGAGCCGTCCGTAAAAATAGGAACGAAAAATATGCGAGATGCTACTCGAGCTCTAATTCAATTATTTTTTCCTATTTGGGAAAAAACCCTCAATAATATAAATAAAAATTAGGCTGCTTAGGATTAGGTACCAGGAAACTCGAAAAGTTGGTTTCTTAGTATTTTGCAATGTTAGTAGATTCATCTGTATTTATTTTTTTAAATCTTTCGATCCAAGAGTTAATTGTATTAAAAAAAAAAGGAAATTAATATATTAATGTTACAAAATGAGGATGACTATAGAGCTATTCACTGAGATTTACCTTGTTCGTTCAGGCTCTGGGAACTATTCCTAGATGGGATATTGAAAGAAGATGCACTTCTCAACATAAGCAGAATATTGCTTGGTATACGATTTGAATTTGTCAGTTGTTGTGAATCAATGCTTGTACCTTCAGCACCAATGCTATGCATCTGCATGCTCGTTAGATCAGAATTTATATATTGCAGATAGTCCACGTCAACCATGGCTCCAATACTGGGATTAGGTGTTATAATTGTGGCTCCTAATTTCGGAGGCCGAATATCTATATTTCTACTTGACGGGATTAATTCATCCTGTTGTATAGTATTGATTGATCTAGTAGGTATTTGTGCTACCGAACTCATTTCCAAATCTTGCGGAGTGGAGTAAAGATTTACATTGGGCACTTCAACATTATATTCCCCAGACTTGCTAAAGTCATCATTCCTAGTATATTTTCCATGTGGTGGTGGAAGAACAAGGTATTCCAGAAACTCTTCTTCTTCTGGCACGTCTACTTGTTTCTTCTTCCTTGTTGCTTGCTTGGGCTTGGGATTAGGTTTCTTCTTCTTCACTTTTGTCATTGCTTCCTCTTGTTCGTGCTGCATTTTTATGTTAGTATTTACTTTGATGCTACACCAAAATTTTATCTTTCCAAACTAACATACCTCTCTATACTTTGCTAGATATATTTTCAAAGCTTCTGAATAATTCTCGAATCCTAATGATTGCATTGACCACAAGATATCTTCCCCATTCATGGTTTTGCGCTTCTCAAGAACACAACGATCAGCAGCTTGACTTGTAATAAATGAAATAAATTCCGACACACATTCTTGAATGCATTCCTTGGACTCCTTGGAAAGTTTGGCTCTTTCAGGAAGAGCTTTCTTCATTACTCGAGCCACTAGCAACCTTTGTTAGTATTTCTAAATATTTAGATTTTAAAATTCAAAACTTTTTTGATTTTTACTTACCATTCGCTATCGGAAGAAATCGATCCTGTTCTTTGATCTCGTAGTCATTATTTTGCCATTCATCATCTAACTCAGGGGACAGCATTGGTCTAATGACTTGAAATCTAGTTTGATCTAAGTTGACTTAAAAAAAGCTTGTTAAATTGTAGACTAGAGTTTTTGCAATTATATGCTGTAAAAATTGAACTTTCAAAGCTCTAATATTGAATTGGGGGTTTTTTGAAAACGCAAGCGATACGTTCATTCAATTCATAGGAATATTGGTTAACGTTTGTTGAAAGGATGTGGGCCCTTAAAAAAGTATAGTTTTGTGCCTTCGCAGGACAATTTTTGTTTTGCGACATCGGAATCTGCGATCCGATCAGATAACTATTATAAGGCTCACACACATTATACACACTTGAGATCTGACAAAATCAAATGTTATAAACATCAAATGTATGATCAACAACGGGCTTGAACCCGGTATCTTTGGAAAATAATTTTTATTTATGTGTGGGATTGTTTTACTTCTCATTTTCCTCTATCAAGTTGTTATTCCAGTCGGTTACATGTTTCAGCCAATCAGAAGCCACTCTGGATTTTTTTTAAATTATTGAAAGTTTATTCAAACCTAAATAGTAATACAGTATACCTACTCTAAAGAAACCATACTAAACTACATTCTAAGCAATAAAAAATAGACAAAAACCCCTAGATCACAAAAAATAGTTGCATATTCACTGGGTTACATAAGATCTAAAATCCTCCTAATGTAAGCTTGATAGATCTCACAGTCTTTAACTTCATCCTTCCAATACTCGAATAGAATGTTGGAATGTTCAAACGCAGCCACTATCCCCTGCTTGCTCAAGACAAGACTGACCAAGGCTGATATTTCTTCCAATGAATTGACCGAGGAGGGTGCTCCAGGACTGTCTTTCTGCATCAGCTGTTTCTGAGCAAGATAAGCCTTGAATTGTTCATCAACTGCTGCAGCTTCAATCATCTCATGGATCTTCTTATACATTAAGAACTGGAATATATTCCCGATAAACGAGTTACGCAAATAGTACCACAGTCCTGGATGTCTATGAGCTCCTAATTTTGGAATACTTAACTTGGGTAAGGAAATAAGATTTTGAATGAAAATACGAAGTATCTTGGATTTAGCTTGGGCAATATCTTTAATTGTAAACAGGGCTTCATCATCGTCGGCACCCCTGGGGGAATACTCAATCAAATTGGAAAAATCTTCCTCGGGAAACTGTTTTTGATAAAATTGTGGAGCATCAATTATATTAAGATAATCAATCCCCACGTCATATTCGCCTCTTGTGCTTTCACCTGATGTTGATATCGTTGAATCTGGAGACTCGGTTGATGAAAAACTACTCAATAATGAAGCACTCCGCATGGATTCTGCCACGGTCACTGTGGCCTCCAATAAATCAACAAACGGGATTTTACCTTCAAGTAGTAAATAAATCAATGGCCTAAACAACAATAATTTCGACGTTATTACCCTTGTTTTGATATACATAATGGATTCAGATTGCATTCTATAGAGTAAGTCATCATCTATTAAAAAGTCTTCCAAGGTATCAAAAATATCTGTATCCCCTTGTTCCATTTTAACCTCGTTTTTCTTATCATACTTCTTCTTGATCCTACGATAGATTTGATCAACATTGGTTTCCTGAAGTACCAAGCTTCTAATTTCTGGAGACAAGGAATTTATAATCCCATTGTATTGATTCAAGTATTTAATGAAAATATGCCACACAGAATCCTCAGAAAACTCATTCAGATCCCAAGAATGTTTTAAAATATTCTCAAATGAATAGATTTCGTCACACATTTTATTGTCTACTTTTCTTACAGCTACCTCAGTAAGGAAATAATACCAAGTATATTCATCATCATATTTTTGTGCCAATTTGATTACTGAATCGCTATATTTCGATCCCGTTATAATTGAAGCCTGATCAGGGATTCTTGGGAATGAAGTAGGTGGTTCCACTTGAGTAATTCCTGATAATGGTACAAAAGGGGATAATTCATTGTTCAATTCACACTCTAGTTTGAGACCACTCCAGAACAAGCGGCCAAGGGTTTCTCTACGTCTAACACTAAGTTCATCCAAGTTGGTTTTTCTTAACATATACATCATATGTTGATTGGCGGTGTTGATTGTTCTATGTGCTAACAATGGTGACATCCCATAAAGATAAAATTGGTTTAGCAACAAATAAAACTCAACCGACGTCAAGGTATTACTTTGAAGAACAAAAGGAAATGAAATGACGAGCAAGTTTGCATAGCTCAACAATTTGACAGCTATGACTGCTCTATCTCGAGGAAAGCTTGCTGGTAGATCTTTGAATGCGTCAGGACCACTTAGACATCCGATATCAATGGAGCTTGCTTCTTCATGAGAATTGGCGAAACTGCTAAGGTTTTCAAGTTGAATCGGGGTACATATAACTCCTATTGCACATATTAGAATTATTAGAGGAATTGAATGAATCAATTTGTAGAACAGTTGGATGCTATCTTCATTAATTTCAATATTTTGCTTTTTATAAATTTCTTCAACTTTTGGTGGTAAATTTGTCTCATCTGAACTATCGCAAAGTTCTATAAGTGATAAAAATGAGAAATCGGGAATCTCTGAGCTAATTCGTTGATATTTTTCAAGGGTATCAAAAAATTCAAAGGTATCCAAAACAGGAATTTTTGAGTAGCAGTTAACAAAGAATGAGTTTATAATAGTCGAAAAATTGTTAAACAAAAACTTATCCAATTGTTTAATATTTTGAAATCTCTCAATTAACGAAGTTGTTCTACCTAGACTTGTAAATGAATTATCATCGTAATGATGGATCAACGTTTTCTCAATGCGCTCAGCCTCGCTGGGGGTATTTTTCAACAAATTTGTAAATGAATTCCACTTGAAGATCGAGGTAACAGACATATCCCATATACATTTATCAAATTGAAATCTCCCTCTGGGACCATCTGCCCTTGTTTCTAATCCCATTGTTGATTTTATGTCCTTGATATCTCTCAACATTAGATCTAATTTAGAAAGAATATTCAAAGAGGCAGGATCGTAGCTTGAATAATCCTTTTGCTGGTCATCAGTTCGATAGTGACAATTCATATTTCCATTTTTGGTACATGATCCACAACGAGGACGTACATTGTCACATTTAATTTTCTTCAATCTACAGGTATCACATGCTGTTAATGCTCTCTTACGAGGGTAAACTGCTGCAGCTCTTCCTGTCTCGGATCCATGTGAATGTGGTCTTTTTCTGGGGTGCTGTTCTTCTGGAACGTGATTGGAAACTGCGGGTAAAACTGGGGGTTGTTGATGTTGAAATGGGGGGTTGAAAGGACCTTGTGGTAGTGGTGGCTGTTGTTGCATCATTGGGATCTGACCATTGGTTCCCATTCCTATTGGAATGGGTGGCATTGCCGGTTGCATGGGATGATTCATACCTTGAGGTTGTTGTTGTTGGGATTGATTTGGAAAGATTCCAGGATTGGGACCGGGCCCTGGCCCTGGGCCATACGCTTGAGGTTGTATACCAGGAGGTCGTAATTGTTGGTAATAGTTGGGATTACCCTGGTAATATGGACCTGGTCCAAACTGTTGTTGAGGATTCTCGGGTAATACTCCATGTTGTGGTGACGCTGCTTGAGGAGTGGGAATAGCCAGAGAAGTGCCCGACTTTATACTGTTTACACCAGAATCCTGATTCGATTGGCTAGTATTCATTTTTTTTATCTTATGTTTATCTTATGTTTATCTTTTCAGAAAAGTGCAGGTGTTAACGATACGAAATACTCGGAGAGGGAGTAAAAAATTCCAGTGAATGTATTGTAGTAACTTAAATTGAATAAGGTAATGTATTTTTCTTTCAAGGAGGACAAATGAAATATATTAAGTCGGAATGGTCGTAACAGATGTTAAAAAGTCGTAATTTAAACCGTGTAGACACAATTTTGTAGCTTAGCGGATGTTGTTTATTTTGTGGAAAAACTTCGATGGGGCACACGTCAACCCCAGGTCCATCCTCATGCCCAATTTTTTTCCCTCTGTGGATAATTTCCGTGACGTTAAAATTGCGTTAGATTCAATATGTAGTCGCGAGTATGAATCTCTTTCGAGGGGAATTTTAGTACAAAACTAAAATCTTCTAATTATGTTGACAATTGGGGCTTTGTTTTAAACGTGGGACAGCTTAAAACAAGTTTTACGACTCGATAAGGAAAAGAAAAGATTAAATTAAAGCCCTTCGCTTGTTTTGTACTGCTTGACATTTTGTGTACTACACACTAATAGGTTACACAATACAAACTATCCTCTGATAATTTTTTTATAAAGATCTTCATTTACGCTTTTACTAAACTCCACATATACTAGTATTATATTTTTCATGTATTGTTCAAGATATTTATTTCTTATTAATTATAAACAGATTTTCTAACAGTGATAGATTTAACTTTTTTTTTGTTGTCTCTCGTTTTAACCAGGTGGTAATTGAGAGGCATCAACAATATCAGCAGCCTCGATTGGTTCATCTTCTTCATCATGTCTTTCCAAAGGAGTTCTTGGTAAAGCCATCATACCAGATCTGGCCAATTCCAAAATCCCAAATGGTTGTAATAAAGTGACAAACGAACTGACTCTAGAAGGCTTGGCACTCAATTCAACAACAACATTTCTATCAGAAATGTCTACAACCTTACCACCAAATTGTTCAGTGAGCGCGGAAATATGGCTGAAATGAAGATGTTTTTGTCTGAGAGCTTCAGAGGGTGGTAAATTGCTTGGGTGATAAGCGGATTCTGCAGCAGTTAAATCAGGGATTGAAGATGCATCATCAACTTGTAATTGATGGGTGGCAATTAATTCTTGAAAGTATTCTGGACCCAATAATGAAACTCTTGCCAACAATAATTCTCTTCTTATGATTTCAGCGTTAGTATAGTCTAAAACGGCATATACTGGAACCAAATCTTCAATTTGTCTTCTTGCTTGTTCAATGACACCATCTTGACCCTTCAACACAATAGTCATACGGGATAAATCTTTAACTTCGGTATTGCAAACAACTAAGGAATCAATATTAAATCCTCTAGCTGCTAATGTACTAGAAACACTAGATAACACACCAGGTTCGTTTTGAACCAAACAGTTCAAAACATGTTGCTTTCTTGGAGCTTTAGATGGAACAGGTGTTTCATATAATATCGAGGAAACTGCGGTATCAGCTGACCAACTTGGGGTATCTATAGTAGGTAATGGAGGTCTCTTTTGGTTCCTATGTAAAGTCTTGTATGCCAATGCAGAAGTAGAACTTGAACTTCTGGTTCTGATTGAAGTTCTAAACACGCTCGCTGAACTTTTCAACATCATTAATGTACGTCAATAGGAACTTTGAAAAAAAAAACAATATTCGAAAATCAGTTTATAAACTCAGAGTGGAGAAAGAAAATTTTTCTACTGGGGACTAACGGGACCACTCCAAAGTTTACTATGAAGGAGATTAAGAAAAAACCACCTATGATTCATTTTTTTCTCCTTGCGCGCGCACCATTTCGTAAAAACGGCCCGGTTTTGGACTTCGACATTGATCGTGAAAAATTTTGCGACATCTAAGATGAGTCAACCGGTTGTCCGGGTGACCAACTCAGAGTAGTCTTTCAACCATGTAATCGGTCAAGAGGGGTTTCTGGTGGTTATCATGTCCTCTTCTTTCTTTGTTTGTTCAAATGCAAACTTGAAAGTGAACTACTTGTGGCTCTAGAATCAACATTGATGAACGTCCTCCAACTCTTCATTTCATATACTAAGAAGTAATGTAGTTTTTTCCGCCCGTTCTGGAACTTCAAGCTATTTGGGGCCCTCCAACATGTTTAGTTCGTCCATATTTCATGGTTGATTATGATAGAATTCGGTTTTTTTCTCTTTGAGGTTCACATTACCTTACGTGACTTTCTTTCAAGTAGAGAAGCAAGCACATCAAACGCTAACATCAAGAAGAAAGGTTAAGTCTTTTTTTGGATCCACTTCGTTCATTCTTCTAATCATTTAAGATCGTGAGACAAATAGTACAAAAATGAGTACAAAAGCAATGTTAAGCCCATTAAGTGAACAAAGAAGAAAATAATAAATTTATATTATCACCAACGTGGGCTCCCTTTGTAATGTCTACAATTGCAATAATACATTTGGCTGCCCCATTTTTAAGGAGAATTCTATCTGAACACTATATCTTCAGAATGATAATCCTTTCTCCAATCCACTTTTAAGCATTTTCAAACTAAAATAATCGTCCATTAACGGAATACAGAATATATACTTAAATAAAGAGCAACCTTACAATAACAAACCTAAAGCAAGTGCAACTGGTCCACCGATAGAAAGGGCAATAGAGTCACCCCCGTTGGTCTTGGTGATTGAAGCAGTGTGAGAACTAGTCTTTGAAGTTGACTTTTCCTTCTTGGATGAAGTAGTGGCAGTAGTTGTCTCACTGCTTGAGGTTTTAGATGTAGTCTTAGTAATAGAAATCTTGGGTGTACTGGTGGAAGGAACAGGAGTGAGGGTGGTGGTCTTCTCCTTCTTATGATTTTTCTTATCCCCCTTCTTGTGAGCTTTCTTTCCCTTCTTGTGATCCTTCTTTCTTGTTTCTTCAAATTGATCGGCTTGTTCATTTAAGGCGACAATAGCTGGATATTCAAATTGCTGAATGATCAACTCATCCTGGTTGATCAATTTCATTGGACCAAGGTTGACAGCTAAGGTAGATGCTGCAAGAGATAATAATGTAAATGATTGTAACTTCATGATATTTAGTAATCTTTTTGAAGAATAAAACGAAAGAAAATGTTAAGGAGTACAGAAAGAGGGCGGATCCTTCTACTTAAATTACAAACATTGCTATGCCTGTATATATGATAATTTCCCTAAACTCCTTGCGCAAGTTAGGGCATATTTTCACTCCATTCAGCAAAATAATTATACAAAATAATATTAATTATAGATTGATATTTTTTCCCAATCTTGCATGAAGATGAATTTTCGACATATATCCAAGTTCTAGAATCGGAAGGAGAAGTTCTGTCTAGCATCTTTTCCATTTCACTTAAAGATATCAAAAAATTGAAGGATGATTATCAAATTTGTAAATCATCAAGCATGCGAGTCTTCTAAGCTCTAGCTAAAACGTTAATGTTTAAACCCAATCAATAAGGGGAGCAATTTTCGAAACCCCAGCTATTTTGAATTCCTGTTTCTCTACACAAAAAAAGGAGACAACTTTCGAAGAAAAAAGATCTTGCATAAAAAATATTTTCTTTATTAAAGGAGTAATTTGTCACAATACTATTAGCGGAAAGCTATGTAGTAGTACGTCGTCGTCTAACAATATTACATGATTATGCATAAATATACTTTTTTGTACGTCTGTGGAACGTTTATTTTAGAAAAGTTATTTCGTAATTATAAAACAATTCAAGCTCATCTCTGGAAATATTGTATTACTTAGATGTAAGCTTACATAACTGTAATAAATATTTGCTATGTTTATTTAAACAGAAGGGCTATTTACTCTATAGATGAAAAGTTTGAGAAAGCAGAAAGAATTCTTTTCAGTCAAAGAGTTAGCTGAATATGTAACTTTCTCAAATTTTCCTCTTCTTGAATCTCAGAAATAGTCTTGGCCCTTTCCAATTCAAGCACCCATCATTGGTCGGATCTTTAGATGATGAAGAGCTCGGCAAGTGAAACGATATAGAATGTACGGATGTATCAGCCGAGTGGGATGTATGTATGTAAGATCACATTAACATCACGATTTAACTATAGCATAATTTGAACCATTTATAACGCCACAGCAACTGATAGCAAACAACTCATGAGTATTACACCAGAATAAACCAGAATAGAAGCAGATGAGACAGCTTTACCAGAGGACAGCGTAGATTCAACACTTCGGACTGATGTCGATGTTGCAATTGGTAGCGGCAGTACAGCAGAAAGTGGGTCGTAATGGGTAACTGAAGCAGCAGGGGAATCTGGTCCCACATCAAAGTTTTGGTCTCCCAAGGCAGCAGCTGAAATGATAGCGAAGCAGTAGGCAAATGGTAAATATTTTTGTAGAAGCATTGTTAATCTTATATTTGTAGTGAGGAGATAAAGATTTTCATTTCAAAATTAGAGATAAAACTGACTCCTTATATAGTTTTTAATTGAATTCTCTCCCCTATACTCTAATGCAACAAGTTGATTCCCCTATGTCACTCACACATGCAACATGAATGATAACCCTTCTTTTGCCATCAATGTTATGGGTGATGTCAGCTTTTTTGCACGCCTTGTTCTAGAAACAATGAAGGCGGAAAGGCTGAGAACAATGAAAATTTTCCCCTTCAGTATTTAATTCCGAAGGGAACAATAATGACTAACATGTTGTATAAACAAAAACAACGACTAAAATGTGAAAGAAAACAAACTACTACTGCAAAAGAATGATCTCATTTTAGTTCTCCCCTCTTTTCTCAATTGTTGAAAACAATTATAATTTCTAAGCTCTATGATGAAAGCACTTCTAGAACCAACAAGTAAAAGACTTACCTGCTGCCGACCTTGGAAGGGGTTCTATACTTTATTGGTATGTGGATCTTAGAGTTATGAGAGTTGAATACAAATAGCTTGCCATATGATAAGGGGATCGCCATAAACTAACTTCAGTTTTGTTAATCACATCCTTGTTCCAGCTACAAGAGTTAGCTCGGGTTTATGACTATTCCTTCGGTACTCGGAAATAGTATTTTTTGTAATGGTGTTTTCTTGATTATTAATTGTTATTTTTAGAAGTATGCACGCCTCATTAACTTCGAGTTCGTCATTCTTTCATGTAGAAACAATAAGGAAACAAAAAGGGTCCGTCACTCCTGTTGCTTCGTCTTGGAAAAAAATATTATGCGCGACTGGTATTTTTTCAACACTGATCTAAAAAAAATATCATTCCCCACATAACAACCAGTTTTGTTCACTTCTTAAATGGCCAAGGGATATGAATATATAGAACTAACTCCATACTCGGAGTCTACTGGTTCTGGCAGTTCCATGCTTGCGGAAGGGCAGCAGTGGAATTTAACTGATTCTCAACTACAGCTTATCCTCCTACGGTTAGGTGTTATCAGTGACGAAATATACGGTAACGATTTAGAGCTATCCCAGATTCCTCTATCACTGGAAACCAGGTACATGATTACCAAAGTGGATGAACTATCTATTTCTGATTCTATCGAGATTGTAAGGGACGCTTTGGCTGAACACAATGGTGATGTCAATTTCCTTCGTGAAGATTATCAACTACTCGAAAGATTAATTAGCCTGATCCCTGAGAATCCACAAGACGGAGTTGGTGTCAAATATGAAACATCAGAAAAATTTGTGAATTTATACAAGAACAAAACATATTTAAACGTTATTGATTGGTCGCTTCAAATTCGGTTAGAAGCTGCGTTAATTCATTTCCATTCACCCTATCCTGAAATACGTGCCATTACTGAACCGTTTGATGATCCAGAAATACCGGTGGAGACATTTCGTGCCTATTTTATAGGACTATTTTGGACATTCATTGGCTCTATTGTTAACACATTTTTTGTTCATAGAATGCCCAACATTTCGCTTGGTTCACATACAATCCAAATATTGTTGTTGCCTAGTGGGAAACTTTGGGAAAAATATGTTCCTAATAAAACAATTAGGCTAAGTGGTTACTCTATCGAATTGAATCCTGGACCTTGGACTTACAAGGAAATGATGTTAAGTACAATTATCTATCTGTGTTCTGCGGGTACACCATACCTGGTTTACAATATTGTGGTAATGAAACTAGATAGATTTTATGGTTTAAAGTGGGTTTCTTTGACATTTCAATTTTTGTTGACGGTTTCAACCCAATTTCTTGGATTTGGTTTTGCATTGATCATGAAGAAAGTATGTGTATACCCCAGTAAGGCACTTTGGCCCACAATCTTACCCACGATTGCCCTCAATAAGGCATTGATGAACGAAGATGAAAACAACGTTGTTCATGGCTGGGCTATTTCGCGTTACTCGTTTTTCATGGTGGTTTCGCTTTTAAGTTTTGCATATAATTGGATTCCAGCATACTTTTTTACTGCATTGTCTCTATTCAACTGGCCAACATGGTTTAAACCAACCCTGGTTCACTTGACCAATGTTACAGGATCTATCATGGGATTGGGTTTAAATCCAATTCCTTCATTTGATTGGAATATTCTTGGCTCCGCTGGTTGTTTGACGGTGCCATTTTACACATATGTAAATAGATATATTGGTTCTATCATGGCATTTGCCCTCATTTTGATTGTCTATTATACTAACAATAACTGGACTGGTTACCTTCCCATAAACTCCAATAGATTGTTTAACAATAAAGCTGAAGTATATGATGTACATGACATATTGAACGACAAGAACGTATTTGACGATTCAAGGTACCAAAACATTGGACCACCTTACTTTTCTGCTGCAAATTTAGTATTATATGGTGCTTATTTTTGTCTTTATCCATTTGCAATTCTTTACCATTTAGCAACTGAATGGCAATCCATGAAGTCCAGTTTTATCAATGTATGGCACTCTTTAATTGATGCATTCAAGTTTAGGAAAGATGACAGTCACGATAATCTATATGGAAGATATGCTAATGATCCCCATTGCAAAATGATGTCCAAATATGAGGATGTTCCTGATTGGTGGTTTGTTAGTATTTTGGTGATTAGCACGTTGTTCGCGCTTGCTGTGGTCATTTTCTATCCAACTGAAACTCCAATTTGGGGGATCTTCTTTACTATATTGATTAACTTTGTGTTTTTAATCCCATTGACATCTATTGCTTCGGTTACCGGGTTCTCATTTGGATTGAATGTCTTGGTGGAATTAATTGTAGGTTATGCTATTCCTAACTCGGGAATTGCATTGATTACGTTAAAGAGTTTTGGGTATAACATCGATAGTCAAGCTAGTAACTATATCACAGATCAAAAACTTGCTCATTATGCCAAAATTCCACCCAAGGCGATTTTTAAAGGACAATTGATCTCTACCATGCTCAATGTTATCGTTGCCTTAGTGGTTACTAACTGGCAATTGGGCAATGTTTCCGATATTTGCAGTCCCCATCAAAAGGATAAGTTGAAATGTCCTGGAGCTAACACCTATTTCTTTTCAAGTGTTCAATATGGTGCAATCGGTCCGGCTAAGGTATTTGGCGGTTTGTACCCTGTACTCAAGTGGTGTTTTCTCCTCGGTGCATTATTAGTAATTCCGTGCGTTTGGCTTAAGAACAATGGCCCTAAGAGCATCAGAAGATATTTTCAACCAACAGTCATAATCGGTGGGTTTTTAGATTACGCACCGTATAATTTACTGTACTTAACTGGAGGACTTTACCTTTCATACATATTCATGTACAAAATTAAGAAAAACTACTTGCTTTGGTGGGAAAAGTATAACTATATATTGACAAGTGCCCTCTCGGCAGGTGTTGCTTTTAGTGCACTTTTGATATTCTTTACTGTCCAATTTCATCCTCATGAATTGAACTGGTGGGGGAATCTGATAGGGGAACAAGGAATTGAAGGTGGATTATTGCCAGATACATGGTTGAATATTTCTCAAGCTCCCGAAGGGTATATAGGTTTGCGAAAGGGACAATTTCCATGAAATTTTTATAGAATATTTATTAGATTTCTAAACAAATTTAAGAAGTTCGCTGGGATCAGTGACAAAAAAAATAACGACAACTGCAGGACTCGAACCTGCGCGGGCAAAGCCCAAAAGATTTCTAATCTTTCTCCTTAACCACTCGGACAAGTTGCCAATTTTTTTCGAATTTTTTTCAATTTTTTTCCATGTCACGTGGCAGTTTTGGAAATTGGTAGCGCGGGACAAATATTTGAACTATCTATCAATAACACCACCTGCTCTTTTAAAATAGAGTATACTGTTTTTAGAAATGAGAAAGGTTGAGAATATCTCATATAGCCTTCCAGAATTTTGTTTTCAGCCTTTCAGTTGTATGTTCTTTCTCTTTAAATTTTGGGGAATTTTTCAATAAATTTAAACAATTTTTATCTAAAAGTAGACTAAACAAGCACAAAGGTAGAAGTATAAACAAAACCTTGAATTGAATTCTATACAATGATTAAAGCAGTTAACTAGATACACAAAGAATGAACAAAAATAAAACCTAAATTGAAAAGAAGAAAGAAATTCTTTTTTTTTGCAGCCATTTCGAAACCTGTATAGGAAAACCTGTTGTTTTTCCCAGCTTTTCACGGACATGGAGCTCTTTGTAAATTAAATTTATTCAGTCTGTCTTCATTGAATATACCCCATTGAGTCTCCCATCTCCTGTTTCCCTCCCAAAATATCTTCTTCCAAGGTTCATCAAATGCCTCGAAGAAGTAATAGTCGATTCCCAATTTCTTGAAAGTACAAAGGAATTCATTGACAAAATACTGCAAATTTGCTGGACTGGCAATTGACCCTTTGAATTTACCACCACCACTAGGCCATCCAACCTCAGTTATAACAACAGGAATATTTTTTTCATTTAATGGTTCTATTTGATAATGGAGAAATTCCAAGGTCCAATCTACAGCATTTTCCACCGGAACACCACCAAAGAATGGGTGAATATTAGCCCCGATAACATCACAAGCCTGAAGAAGTTCCCGATCAATTAATGAACCAATTTCTGAAGTTCCCACTGGTATATCATCAATACGCATTAATTTAAGGAAATCCTTTGCATCTCGAATATATTGGATTAATTCATTTTTCGACTTATCTTGTCTGAATAATACTTCATTACCAATGTAAATGGAATGAATTACTTTCAGGGGATTTGGGTGTTTTGCAATTATTTTTTTCATAACATCCATTTGCATTTTGTTCACCAGATTATTCAGACCAATCCAAACTCCCATTGCCAAAGTCATATTTAGATTCATATGCTCAATTGCATCAAGTATAATTTCTGTTTGGTTACATTGCAACCCATAATTTCTAATTCTTGTAGTGACTGTTGATAATTTGGCCAAGTCTAACATAGCATCCTTCTTACTGTAACCACAAGTTGGAGACATTGCGTTACTTGGAGAATAAGAAATTCCATGAAACATAAAATTTGATACAACATCCATTAAATTGACCACTTCAGAATCACTCTTGACTTCATTATTTAAACCTTGAATGGAATTTATTCTTGTGACATTGGGTAAGATTGTCGCCGAGTGGGGAAGATATTTGTCTGATAATTCACTTAAATGTGGCAAGTTCTTGGAGTTGGAAAAGTAATTATCGATTACTGTTTTAGTTCCCTTTGATAATATCACAATGGCTGGGATAAAACCTGCAAGTAACATAATAATAACTAATATCAAACCTATGAAAATGATAAAGTAGCCCTTATTTGTAAAAGTAGGGAACCGGAAATCCCAATTTAATTGTGACAGTTTGTTGGTATTATTCGAAGTCTGCTTGGAAAAGGAGTCACTTTGGTTAAGTCCATCCATATTTTGGTCATCTTCCCTGAAAGTTGATTTATTAAAGGGACTGTTGTTATAAACTAGGGGCTGTAAGACTGTAGATATTGTTGTATAATTTTCCATGCTATCAAAATTTGGTTCGGTTTTAGTTGCTTCAGCCCTACTATTTTCCGATTCATCAAGATTAATTTCATCGACAATCTCTTCCTTTATTGGAATATTATAGAGTTGTGTTGTAGTTTTTCTTAATGGTCTTAATGGGGATGATTCAATCGGGGAAATCTCACTTAGATTGTAATCTGACTCGTAAGGAGATTTATTCTTTTTACGGAATATAACTGTTGCATTTCTTGTTGCAGAAGCAGTATTACTGGTGGTGTCAACTCCAGGTGGGATGGGAATAGAACCAGTTGATAACAAGGAGCCATTGAGAGCACTTTGGTCAACACAATAATAGGCAGGAATATTAAAAGAATTTTGTCCAAAGGAAATAGGGGTTTCCGCATTATCATCATCAATGCTATTTCTTGCAAACTTGTTAACAGAATTAGATTTATTGATCACTGGGGATGATGGACTTGATTGAGGCAGTTCCTGCTGGTTTAATTGACCCAGCGTTAAAGGTTTTGTGAATGCAGTTGGAGAAAGCTCAGAACTTCTTCTAAACTCATTAAAAGTATTGATTGTTTTGGATCGAGTTATCTTATAAGGGCTAACTTTTGTTAATTTTGGTTGTCCCAGATTGTTGTTCTCTTCTTGACCACCATTTCGAGTATAGGAACTAGAGCTGAAAGGATGAAATTCAGAAATCGTAATAGACCGTTTGGGATAATGCAAACCATGTGAATTATCTGGATTTGAAGATTTTTCACGTTCACTATCTCTTCTCAAATCTTTATTCGACATGTTTTTATAGCCCTATATCAATAAGCAGCGCTTAAAAGTTGACGTTTTCTTTTCTGATTAGCCGCTCTACATAAACTTTTTGTTGCAAAAAAATACTTTTTTTAGCTTGATAATTATTTCGTACAAATTCCTTGGTACTACTAGAACAAAAAAATTACCGCAAGGTGGGGCAGCGAATCGAAAACCGTGATCAATTACCCCAGTGGTTTTAGAAGCACCAGAAAATATTCACCTGAAAATGAAACGGATATTTCAAGCGATACAAAAAGATCTCGTAAAATTTCTCGACGGTGGGTTGTAATTGCATCCCTAGCATTAAAGACAGTACCACTTTAACTACAAAGTAGTGGGTGTCATGTTTTTTGCTATCTGTTGCTAAGATCACTTCCTCAAATCTGGGCCTATTTGACTAGTCACGATTTCTACGGTTTAAGCGTGATCGCATCTGTCAATTTCTTTTTTTATGCACTGATACCAAACTCATTGTTGCATCCAAAAAACCACATCAGCTCAAATATAAACTACAATGGAAATGAAATAGTTGGTATACAAAATCAGTTAACGTATATACTTAAATATTTATCTCTATAATGTACCATACTTGTTTAACGCTTGCAACAACCGAATAGGATATTACCAATAAATGTAAGAGTTGAAGTCAAGCACCCCTCACCGTTCTTTGGCAAACATGTGTCAAGGGTACCAAAACAAGTACAGCAACTTGTAACAAATTCACCACATTCGTTCAGCTCTCTGTAATAACCACTTGCAGAATCAGTAAATTCTGATTCAGAATCAGACGTACTTTCGTGGGTCTTGGAGTATTGTTGAGGATCCAGGTTCTGTTCTCTTTGTTGTTCTTGCTGTTGTTGTGATAATACCATCTGATTTACAGGCTTTGGTTCCGTGGTAATAGGTTCTCCTTCTATAGTAATTTTAGGCATTTGCTCAGGTATTCCTTGTGGTTGATTTGACATTTTGTAGTGAGTGTATTACTAAGATTTGCTTCTAAATGGTTAACAATAGCTAATATATGTGTATAAACGAGTGATTTCTTAAGATTTTAAGAAAAAGTCAAGGAGAAAGAAAATATAAACAAAACCGATCAATTGGCCTGACTTCTCGAACATTAAATATTTCTATGAATATTTTTTTTTTCTGTAACAACCTGGAATTCTATTTTTCAAATAATAATTTTCAATGTGGCTAGAACATTAACTGCAACAAACACAAAGGCTTAACAGATTATTAATGTGCAATTTTCAAGCAAGCTCGACTCAAAATATTACCAACGAGCAATTTGCTACAGTAAGTTTTATCTTCCAATTAAAATTATTTAGCAACTTTTAAAACAATATCAACAAAAAAAATTATACCAATATAAAACATACCCTAAGCCTATTTAAACACATTTTTAGAACTATAGTCAAAACACAATGAAACCAATATAATACTATCAAGAATTTACATCACTTAGTTCCAAATTATGGAGCAATTCCAACATTTCTAGTTCTTCTTCTAGCTCCAATTCTTCCAATTCTCGTTGGTATTCTTGTTCCTCATCTACATAACTAACATTTTGTTCCTCATCAATCAACTGGTCAATATCTATCCCAACCATGATTTGATTATATTCATCTTCATACTTACGAATAAGATCCAGGATATATTGCTGAGAAAATTTCTTGTCACGCTGTAGTAGCAATTTCTCTTGTACATATTGTTGCCGTGTTTTCTGCAATACATCTTGTTTGTTATATCGATTAATAGTTTTCACACTACGAGGTTCATTTGTTTTACGCAACGGCAGCAGCAACAGATGTGAATGTAACTTTCTTGATTCTTCCGCTCGGATTGGTGATGATGATAGAGGGTGGAACAATTTCATCGATCGATCATGTTGGATTTGTTGCAAGTCTTCTAGAATTCTCCTGGGAGGGGACGAACTTAAATTAGTAGAACAACCTACAGATTTTGAATCAATCGTACTTGTGCCCGGAGTTCTGGTGGGAGATGAAGATGGCAGGACCATTATCGCTGTCACTGGTGCATACATCTGAAAGTACAGCTAATGTTATTGATTCGCTCTACAAAAATCATTTGTTTTTTGAAATGGTTTTGTTTGTGGAGGATAATTTGGACGCGCGTCTTAAACAAATTCTGCCCCATATTTACTAGTTAGAGTAAATTTAACCCGGGTAGTGTTTGCTTCTAGCTAGCTTTTGAAGTACTTTATTTCTTTATGATATAACTTTAGGTAGTTCCATATGCATCCGCGAAGTAGACAGGAGCCAATAAGGCAACTGGTAGATTTATTCAGCCTTTGTTCATGGTTCCGTAACTCCTCTCAATATCGCGACAAAAAAAAACACTTCAAAGATCATCTTGGTTTCACGTCTCATCGCATATAAAAAGCTCACAGAAGTAATGAATTTTCAATTTGAGTTAGATGGAGAAGAGTTTAGCGAATTTAACGAAGAAGATTTCAGTTTAATGGAAACTGTTGCTGAAGACTTATGTTTGAATCGCATAACCCCGATAAAGTTGGATAAAGATATTGAATTCCATTGTGAACCAGCACATAATACTGCAGATGAAGAAATTGACCGTTTCATCGATGTTGTTGACGAAAATCTAGGGGATTTGTATTTACGTATCAAAGGTGTTGAATGGCAAGACGAGAAGAATGACGAATTAACTGAACCAGGATTGATTTATATTTGGTTTACTAGAGATGAAGAATTGGTTGGATTTGAATGTTTTAAGCTCTGTTTAGATGATGATAATGTTTTGGTTCTTTATTTATATGAAATCCATTTAACCAAAAAATATCAACGCCAAAGCTTCGGTGGAAAGTTAATAACCCAATTTCACAATTTAGCTAAGAAATTGAGGGATTCCAACCATGATTTATATAAACATCTTGCAGGTACTGCCTTAACGGTATTTACTGATAACTCGGTAGCATTGAATTGGTACAAGGGCTTCGGGTATGAATTAACCCTGTCATCTCCACAAGATAAAGTATTAAGAGATGGAAAAACCATCAAACCTGATTATTATTTAATGAGAAGGACACTTTAGTATGACGTACATTTATTTTAAATGTCATCGTGCATATTATGGCAAAATGTCGTGCCGGCAAAATATACAAGAAATTCACTATCTTGAATTAAATAAAGTATTCTAGAAACGGTTCAAACGCGAAGACAAAACTTTACCCCTAATTTTCAATGTAACCGGGTTAGGCTAACCGGGGTTAGGCCATGGCATTTTGATCTTCCAAATCAATTTGTAGGTTAATGTGTCAAATTAAACTTTCTTGGATTTTCTCGTGCAAGAGCAAAAAAAACTTACATAGTGAATTTGTTTCTAAATTTAGAACATCGTAAATCAACAAACATAAACATCCTAGAAAAGGAATTAGTAAAAAAAAACCCATTATCAAGAACCAATATTGTTCCCCTTATTCGATTCGGTAGGGTTCAATGCCTCGAATTTTGTTCACAAAAAGAAATATAGTTACCAATCTTTTTCTGTTTTTGTAAATGTTTAGTAATCGTTTGTAGCCATGTCATTCTTCTACCCCGAAAAGCCACCGGTATAAATACTTAGGATTATTCTTTTTATCATCACATTGATAAATATTGCTAGCCTTTTCTTACGTCACTCTTGATTATTCCGACTTTGATCTCTGTTTAACATTTTTTGTTTCCAGTTGGCTTGAGTCAACAAATTCGGCATTACATCATCGGTTTTTTTTTTCTTTACTGCGCAAAGAATCACCGATACAATACATTGTTCAAAACAAGTTACAACCAATTTTTCTTGGGGTAACATTCAATTCACAGTCAAAGTTAGCCAACCTGTGAAACGCTGGCACATATCTTGGTAGTATTATTCCATAGAACACCAAAATAGAATTCAAATACTGGTATCACGTGGTGGGGGTAACATACGGATTAAATCATCACACCAGGTTAACAAAAACGAATTATTTTTTAAAAGCGAGTGCATATTTTGGAAGGGCCCACAAGGAAAAAAAAAGTCATTTAAACCAAACCATCTAAAGTTTAATGTGGTAAAGACCCCCTCCCAATATAATACAAAGTCGGATTTTATTTCATACCCATCTATCTCACAATACTTAAATTGTTATAAAGTATCCAGGGATAGCAATCTTGTCTTTCTAAATCGATTTATCAGGCCATAAAAATTTCAGTATGGGGAGAAGGAAAATCGAGATTCAGCCCTTGACTGATGATAGAAATCGGACAGTAACTTTTGTTAAACGAAAAGCCGGTTTATTCAAAAAGGCATACGAATTGGCCATACTATGTCATGTGGACCTTGCTGTGGTGATTGTTGGAAATAATAATAAAATATATGAATTTTCCACTGTGGATACTCCAGATTTGTTTAAAACCTACACTTCAAGTGTAAAGGCAAGTAAAAAGCCTCATGAATCGAAATCTCCGGAAAATTATTCAAACTATAAGAAAAAGAAACATGTAAAAGATCCATTGACTAAAAAATCTGGAGCCATTGTAGGATTGGATATCTCGTCAAATCATGATATCGAAGTCGAAGTCGATGATGACTCTGAATATGAAAGTGATTCTCCACAACCAAAACGTCACAAGAGATCATACAGTGAATTAACTTACCTGACAATCAACAAGCCTAAAAATTCCAAAGTGTTTAATAGCACTAGACCACCTCCACCTCCACCTCCACCACATATATCGGCTCTCAACACTATGCCAACATTCAGTAATCCCAAATCATATCGTCCTAACGATGAGAGTAGACCCAAAACACCTTCCATTGTTCCTGTAAAACGAGAGGATACCTTATCCCAAAGACCTGTTTTACGAGTTCAAATCCCAACAGATTCAATGGGACATAAAAGAACAAATAGTAACACAGCTGGAAATAATAGCACCAGTAGCGGTGAAAAGAGCGGAGATACTGCGAGAACAATAACAGCCATAGAGTCAAATTTACAAAATATAACGCCACCAGTAGGTAATGACCATGCAAAACTCAAATCAAATGATAATCTGTCAACAGGAGTAGGAGCACCACCCACACCAACTCCAAAGTTTCCTCAATTTTCTTCATTTCGTTCACCAGACCATAAGAGACCAACTTTACCTTTACCAATTCAATCTAAATCAGAAACCAATTCACCGTCAAGTTCAACAGTACCCTCATTACCCAATTCATCCACAAATAATGCCAATATTTATTTCCCAATGCATGCACAGAGTCCAGGGGGAAGCCAGTTTGGAAGTGGCATGCTACCGACACCAGTATTTAATCAAATAAATCAACAATTGCAGCAGCAGCAGCAGCAACAACAGCAACAACAACAGTACCAGCAATATCAACAACAGCCTCCCCCGCAACAACCACCACAACAGCAGCAACAGGGTCAAGACCAGCAACAGCAGCAATCGGGTCAAGTTGTCCAGCCTGAATCAGCAATTCGTTTCCGACCACCCACTGGAATAACTAATCAATTTAACAATGGAGAACAAACTCCACTTTCCGGACTTCCATCAAGATACGTCAACGATATGTTTCCATTCCCATCGCCATCAAACTTTCTTGGTCCACAAGATTGGCCGTCTGGAACGACCCCTACAACTCACATGCCATACTTTATGAATATGTTACCAATGACAAGTACCACTGCAGGACCTCCCACGAATTTCCCAATGACAGGAAACAACAAGCCCGGTCAGGGAATAAAGGAAGGGAATTTATCACCAGCGCTATACCATGTACCACCTGGACAAGATCCTGGAAATAGACTGGATGATAATGGCACAAATCCCACGACAGCAGGAAGCACAGTTGAGCATAAGCTTGGAAAGTAATGCTTTTTTATATAATATTTTATTCTTTTGTAGTATATACAGTTTATTCTTTTATTTAATAGATTTTTTATAACTTTTTGTATGAATATATGAAATTTGGTTGCAAAAACATGTGGGTAACAACGAAACCCTTTTCATCAACAACTTCATCAACAGTCCAAACACAAGCAAGTAAGCCGATTCAGAATGATATAAGCTATTGAGGCCTTAATCTTATAAAAACCAAACCTTTAACAAAAATATGTTCATTTATCTTCATAAGGCAAGCACAGTATGATATGGTAAAACATCACAAAATTAATGGTAAGTATAACATCTAGGGTTACAGCCCTAATAAGCACGTGACAAATACCTGCATATATGTGGGCCAACCATTTTTTTTCAGTCTGTCATGGCTGCGCGCAGACAAAATACATACTACTGTCTTCGCACACTAATAAAGAATGAACGCAAAAGTGGAAAAAAATGGTTCAGTACATCCATTCATCAATACATTATTAGATTTTTTTTTTTCTTCTGGGCTGTCTCACAGTGGAACAATCAGTAGGAAATTTTTTTTGAAGGTTTTCTTTCTCTGTTATAATTAAAAATTCTTTTCATTTTCTCTTCAATTCAAAGGGCATAGAAGCATCCATATAGATCCAATATGAAGGTATGTGAGATAACTAGACCACTATCCTTACTATCGCACACTCCGTATCAATGCATAAGTGGAAGCATATCGTAATACAATGAACAGTTGCAAAGATCGCATGGATATAGAACTGAAAAATTTTAATACTACAAGAGAAATACCCATCACCAAGGGAGTAAACAACACACACCAGAACTTTAATCATACCACATTTGAATACTACCATTTTACTTTTCAACTACAAGAGTTCTATTAAATTTAGGACCGTTAGAATGATTTGAACAACAAGACACAAGCATGCAAAAATAAATCAATAGCAAAAGAAATTAAACTAAGAATGAGTACACAACCAGTAGAGTATTAGCGAGTAGAAAGGGATTGAAATAAGAAAGAAATAACCATACTAACAATCTATTTTAGTTAAACATCTCTTACCCAGCCAACGGTACTCAAAAATGTATCGATATTGATGATGAACACAAATTACGTGTCTTCTACGAAAAGAGAATGGGCCAAGAAGTCAAGGGTGACTCTGTTGGTGATGAATTCAAGGGTTACATCTTCAAGATTACCGGTGGTAACGACAAACAAGGTTTCCCAATGAAACAAGGTGTTTTACACCCAACCAGAGTTAAGTTATTATTAGCCAAGGGTCACTCTTGTTACAGACCAAGAAGAACTGGTGAACGTAAGAGAAAATCTGTCAGAGGTTGTATTGTAGGTCAAGATTTAGCTGTTTTAGCTTTATCTGTTGTCAAGCAAGGTGACTCTGAAATTGAAGGTTTAACCGACACCACCACTGCCAAGAGATTAGGTCCAAAGAGAGCTAACCACATTAGAAAATTCTTTGGTTTAACCAAGGAAGATGACGTTAGACAATTCGTTGTTAGACGTGAAGTTACCAAGGGTGACAAGACTTACACCAAGGCTCCAAAGATCCAAAGATTGGTTACTCCACAAACCTTACAAAGAAAGAGAGCTTTAAAGGCCCAAAAAGTCAAGAATGCTCAACAACAAAGAGATGCTGCTGCTGAATACGCTCAATTATTAGCCAAGAGATTACATGAACGTAAGGAAGAAAAGGCTGAAATTAAGAAGAAGAGAGCTGAATCCTTAAAGGCTTAAGTGTAAAATACTTTGATTCCAAAGTTGTGTTTATATATATTCTCTTTCATAGTTTTATTTTAATATAAAAAATTACGGTTAACTAGATATTAAAGAGATTAAGAGTTGGACTATACTATTTACTTCTTGCAAGATTTATCTTTAAATATATGGATGCATATTACACGTATATTTAATCTATTTACCCTTTTGAATTTTCCGGCCAGAGCTTGCTTCATCACTATCAGTTCTTTTTCTAACTAATCGTTTAATATTCTCATACACTTGATCAGTAGTTATATTGGAAGCGTAAGTGAAATTCTTCTTGATATAATTCTCTTGTTCTTGTTTATACCTTGGATCTCTTAATAATGATTTCAAATGATTATCAAATTCCGATTCAGGAATAAGTTTACCTGTTATTGGACATTTAATTTTACTTTCTTGTGATTTGGCCACAGTTGATTTCTTTAATCGGGAAGCACCTGCTGCTTTTATCTTCATTCCTTTGAATGGCCCGGGTACAGATATAGCAGCGTCTTCTTGGTCGTCGTTATCATCCACTTCTTCCTTTTGTTCTTCTTTTGGAACAACAACTTCGACCTTGGCCAATTCGACTTCCCTACTTTTCGCTTCAAGTGATCGAGTAACCAACTCATCTCGTGTTAGAGGAACACTTAATTCTTGAACTTGATCAATATCATCAAAGTCCATTTTCGCCACGAGGACAAAATCTTGCCAATCAATCAGGGCATAGTGAATCTGTTGGTCTTGCTTACGTTGTTGTTGGTTTTTCTCTTCAACTTTATTCTGGGATATATATTGTGCTCTATCGTATGCAGTTGTTAATATATCGAATTTGTTTGCAAGTTTAGGTAATTGATGTTCCTCCTCCCCATCTTGCTTAATGAACAATTGGATTACTTTCTTGTATTGGGAGATATATGTTTGGAAAAGTTTATTTAATGAATGAGAAGAATTTAGGAATTCAAACTGAGCTCTATTATTAAGTTTAGTCTCATGTTCGAGTAAACCCGGAATTTTATCAGTTCCATTGTGGGCGATATATAATGCTGTGGTTTTGATGATGTCAAGGTCATGGGTCGATATCGGAGGTAAATCAACCAAGAATGATAATTCTCGAGGTTTTGATATTATCACATCTTCAGATACTTCTTCTAGTAGTTGTTCCTTTCCTGGTGGTGTTTCATTTGATAATTTCCACGCGTAGTATGAATGATGTATGTTGTCATCAAGGATGAAATCAAACTTATTATCCTGGTTATTGCTTAATAATCTTTCTTCGAATGATTTACCATTCTTGATGACATATGATATGGTTTTATCTATAGTTTCCTTGATATCTTTAGGAGGTACTATTATGTCTTTCGGTATGCTCATCGTATTTAAGTGTGTTGCTCTATCTTAAAATAAAAATGTCGTGGAAAAAAATCACAAGCTAAAGTAGATATAATATCAACTTGAAATTTGTTGAGGAAATAATTTTGTTTCAAACACATAGAAAGTTGGTTGAAACTTCCAAAACCAACAAGGAAAAACATCATTTAAGAATTGGCACTACTGGAATTCGCACACGCATCTAACAGGCAATCCAGATCGAAGAAAAAACAGCCAAAAGGAACCGCCCCTGCGGGATCAAACAATTTAGCTCCTTGAAGTTTCCTCCTTATGACAAGTATAGACATAGACCGCCCAACGACCCATCGACATGTTCATAATCCTGTTCCGATAATCGGTCATGATAGTGAAGATTCATTAAGTGATTCTTCGTTAGAAGATCTGATGACAACTGACTTGGATCAAATTGGAAAATTGAATTTACCTAATTTAACATATATAACATCATGGGGTGAATCATTAATTCAAATGCCAAACTTTGAATTCCTGAAAATTCAAGATTTCCTGAAGGAATTTTCCAAATATGTTTCTAATTTTCGACGAGGAGAAGGAAGTGCAATCAGTGGTGGCGAAAATGGTGCAAATGAAGATAACAAGAACGAGGATCATGATAAGACTATGTTGGATAGTATTAAGACGGTGTTATCTACAAGAATTCAAATGAATAAGTTTCTTAATGATTTAAAATTGGGGATTAATATAACTACAGCTATTGATAGATTGCAACCATTAACAGATATGATTCACGAGACGATATTCTTACCTGCTGATGATGACAGTGAATTTGATGAGCATGATGAACCTGAAGAAAGAGAAGAAGATATTGAACCAGTTGGGGTGGGTGAAATTGTTAATAAGAGTCAACCATTAATTAATGAGATTGTAAAGCCGGAAGTACTGACTCGGACAAGACTGTCAATGGCCCTGTTTCGGAAAAAGACACAACGACGTAAATTTATAAGAGACTTGTCAGAAGATAGTGGCGAGGGCACATCAATAACGAGTGATGTTGATGGATTAACGATTGATGAAATTAAGGAACTAACCGAATTAAACTCATTAAATGATTTCGGTGAAGAAAGTGTATTACGGAATAAAATTCAACGGATTCAAAATTTAGATAATATTGATGAAAAATCAAAAAACAAATTGGTGACCAAATTGATGATGGGGAACTATTACAAGTATATGAATGAGAAGTTGTCATTAGAGAATAAGCAATTGTTGCTTCCGTTAGGAAAACAAAAGTTGGTCATCAATGATGGTTTAGATAATTTGAAAGAAGAGGATGATATAGAAGAATGTGAAGAAATGTCACAACAAGAAGAAGAACAAGAAGGTGAAGAGGAGGAGGAAGAAGAAGATAATGTTATTCTCACTGCTGAAGATACAATCTCAAGTTATAATGATCCACCATTTAACACTATTCTAGGATGTCCACATTATCATCGTAATTGTAAACTTGAATGTCCAACATGTCTTAAATGGTACCCTTGTAGGTTTTGTCATGATAATGAAATAACTGATCATAAGTTGATTCGAAATGATGTTAAACATATTTTATGTATGCATTGTCAAACTCCACAAGTTCCTGAAACAAACTATTGTATTAATTGTGAACAAGAACTTGGTAGTTACTTTTGTCGTAAATGTGTTCTTTATGATAATGATACCAGCAAGGATATATATCATTGTGATAAATGTGGTATATGTCGATTAGGTCTTGGAATAGGTAAAGATTATTTCCATTGTGATACTTGTAATGTTTGTCTTTCAATTGATCTTTATGATAAACATAAATGTGTCACCAATACAACCCATTGTAATTGTACCATTTGTAATGAATATTTATTTACCCTGGTTCAAAAAGTTGTATTTATGAAATGTGGACATTCAATTCATCAACATTGTTATGATGAATTAATTACTCATAGTTATAAATGTCCAATTTGTAAAAAAACAATTGTTAATGTTGAAACTCAATTTAGATTGTTGGATCAAGAAGTGATGCAAAGTCCATTACCTCCACCATATAATTCCTGGCGATGTATTATTAGTTGTAATGATTGCAAGGGTAAGAGTAATTGTAGTTATCATGTTCTTGGGTTGAAATGTAAGTATTGCAAGAGTTATAACACGAATCAGTTGAAATTGATTAAACCGGAAGAGGAAGAAGAAGAGGATGACGACGTACAAGACCATCAAGAAGAGATTATGGATGGAGAAGTTATGCATGAATTCGATGCTAATGTCATGAGAGAAGTTCGGAAAAATTTGCTGAAGAATTTCCGGATTGATACTCAAGTAGCAGATGACGAGAATAGTGGATACGAGGATGATGAAGAGGATTATGACGATGACGAAGAGGAAGAAGATATACATCAAGAAGATGAATATGACGAGATAAGTCCTGGAAATTTAGTTGATTTGAAAAAATTAACCAATGCTATCTTGAATGATGATAATAATAATAGAATAAACAGTAATGTTTCATATATAACGAATATGTTTCAAAATTTCATTAATAATGCTACCAAAAAATAGAGCTATAGATCTATATATACAGAAATTTGTAAATACCCCATTTTTTAAATATTTTCCATACATAAACTTTTAAAAACTTGGCTGCAAATACGAAAACTTCCAAGCGAAGAAAAAAGGGAGATTAAACGTTTGTAACTTTTTTTTGGCCCAGAATTATTCTTTTCCGATATTACCTTCTGACTCAGGGTTTAACCTAACATTCTAGAAGAGAGTCCAGTTCAACATATGGATCTAGACTCCCAGCCTCGTTCTCATTTCCCCGGCGAAAACTGAAAAATAAAAAAAACAGGTTCAGCAATCCAGTCATCCCGTATAAAAAAGCCCCCAAATTCAAGATTTTTTGGGATGTTGCCATTGCGGGAAATTAATCCAATCCAACAAAAAAAAACAAGATTTCTTGCATTTTACTGACTAAGCTTAAAATATAAGAAATTGGGTCATGCATTTCTCAAATACAAAAGTAAATCATGTGGAGCAGCATTTTTATGTTTGAGGTTTTTTCAAGTAGTTCAAGAAGAGGGATAAGAGTTTTGTTTTTCGTTTACTATCGGTTGTCGGTTGAAGTTAGCAATATATCGTAAAATCCAACCATGTTTTTGCATTTTTGGCATTTCTTTTTTTCGCACCCAACAAGATGTTCGGTCAACCGCAATACGACATTTCTCACAACAACGACATGTTGTGTGCGCAACTTTTGTCATGACCGCCTCCCTCCCCCATTGAGCCCAACCCGCCGAATGCCCCGACGCACCCCCCACGCCACGACATTATACCATTCTTTTTTTTCTTTTGCACTGGCACAACAAAAAAAAACCAGAATTCATCTAAGAATAGCACATGTAATGTATGGTCGTAAAACCAAGGTTGTTATTTTTTTTTTTTGGTTTATTTTTATTTTTTTAATAGGCCGAAGCAGAATCTACACGTTGCTTTTAGGGAGGTATACTTGCATTGATATCTAGAAAGTTGTCTATTTTTTTATTTGTATATATTACCTAGAGGCAGGTTAGAAATATAGTACGAGAATACTCATGAACTCAATCAAACTTCTTGTTAATTCAATAGACAGTATCATCCTTAAAAAATCCACATTTGAAACTCCGACTGAGACAATAATAGATGATCCTATAATAGAGCAACAAGAGGAAGATGACAACTCTGAGAATTCAGATGTTCATATTGAAGAAGAGGATGAATTAGAAGAACTAGAAGAAGATGGTTTTGACAATTCGATCAACTTGGTCAAGCTGGAACACGTGAAGGAGAATGTTCAAGACAAGGTGGAAGAAATCCCAGTACTGGTCTTTTATTCTGTAATGGCTACTGTTTATGATGTGCTCTTTTTCTTTCCCAATTATTTAATTATCAAACCAGGAATGTTTTGCTATATGGTGATTACATTTCCCTTTAGAATAATAGCCCAACAATTGGGATTAGTGGAAAAGGAAAAACCCAAACAAAAATATGTGCAAGGGCAAATACAAGAGCAAAATCAACTACAGCAAGAGGAAGAGCTTGAAGAAGATCCATTAGTGACACGAGCATTACCTTCGGGACAACCAACGCCACCTTCAGATACTGAAGATTATGATGAACAAACTGAATTATTAAAACAACAAACCCTCATATCCAACACAATCAAATCACCAACCTCAACTTCAAAATATCTCATTCCACCTCCACAACGACTTTACCCTCTTTCAAGAAACCCTGAACGTCGTCGACGCCAAAAGAAGATTCTTATTCTTGATTTAGATGAAACTTTAATTCATTCCCTTTCTAAGGGATCCCCTAGATCATTTTCATCAAGTCATTCAAAAATGATTGAAATTACCTTGAATAAAAACGTTAGTTCGTTATATTATGTCCATAAACGACCTTATTGTGATTATTTTCTTTCAGAAATATCCAAATGGTTTGAACTTCAAATATTCACAGCCAGTGTTAAAGAATATGCTGATCCTATAATTAATTGGCTTGAATCCGATTTAATTGATTCTCGGAAACAACAACAAAAACATAAATATACTAGTGCCGAAGATATACCATATCTGCCCAAGATATTTTCTAAAAGATATTATAGAAATGATTGTACATATCGTCGAGGAGTTGGATATATTAAAGATCTTTCAAAATTTATTAAAGATGAAGACTTGAAAAATGTATTAATTTTAGATAATTCTCCAATCAGTTATTCATTACATGAACAAAATGCCGTTACCATTGAAGGGTGGGTTAATGATCAAACTGATTGTGATTTATTAAATTTATTGCCAATGTTGCATAGTTTGAGTCTTTGTATTGATGTAAGGTTTATTTTAGGGTTAAAATCGGGAGAAAAGTTATTTGAAATGTAATAGAGTAAAAAATTTTAGATAGAAATAAAATATATTGGATAATTTATAAAAAGATTGTAGTTGAGTGTGTAATTTGAGTTGTGTTGTTTAGCCAAATGGTTGTCAAAAGAATTAAAGACTATAAAGCATCGTGTACAAAAAAAACAACAAAAAACCACTGCCAAAGTTGTTGATGTATTAGATGTCAACAAACTAGAGTTGAAATTTTTTTCTTGATTTAGTAGTAATTGAAATTTTTTGGTGTGGGTGTAAAGAGTATTATGAATCAAGTAATTGAAAATATTTTAAATGAAACCAACATTTCAAGTTCTCTTAGCGAATTAGGCGATCTATTGCGTGAATCTACCAATCGAGAATCAGAATTTCTTCACCAGAACCTACCACAATTAGTTAGTCAGTTTAACAAGCTTAGTAATGATGAAGAACTATACATGAGTATAACCAGAGTTGTAATTAATTTACTAGCTAATAATGATTCAAATCGAGACTTCTTTACTCAAGATATTCCAATTATTAATCAATTTTGGCAACAAGTGCTTTCACAGGGAGTTGTAATTGACGGTGGTGACGTTAGATTAGGAATATTATTGTCTCAATTTATTTATGACACCGAACATAAACCTCAATATTTGAATTATTTATTTAAATTTAGATGTCAATTATATCCATTGATTAATAAAGACAATTTTACCGAAGTTGACAATTTATTTGATATAATCGTTGAATTGTTACTGTCCGATCAAGAGTTGAATGAAAATGATTACGTATTTATTGATAGATGCGCGGAGTTTCTTGTCAATGAAGAGATTGATGAAGATTTATCTTCGACAATGTGTGATATTATGGCCTTATCCAAACCAGGAATTGCATCTATGACCAAGGTAATTCAATTAATCCCCCAAATTAAACAATTCGCCAGTATTAAACGGAAGTTATTTGTATTAATTAGTGAATTGTCAACTTCTGATTGTATTCCACTTGCAATTGAAAATTTATCCAATTCGGATAGTTATGTAGTTGCAGGGTGTTGTATTGCTATAGGTAATGAAATTAATAATCCAGAATCACACAAAGATATAACATCTACAATTGAATCAACCATTGGCATGGATCAATTTTTCAAGTTGTTTTTCAATTGGGAAATTACTGATGTGGTACAAATCCAAGCCGTTCATTTATTAATTAAGTTATTGAATAAAGATAATGTGAATTATATCTTGGATTATGAGACGAAATTAATTGCAATTACCAAAATAGCGTTTGATAATGCCAGGTATTATCAAGAAGTATGTAATTTACATGCTCGATTATTAAAGAAAATATGTAAATTAAATATTGTGGAACAATTAGAACATGTTTGGGAATTAATTTGTGAATATGATAATACCCAAGAAATTCAATATATACTTTTACAAACCAAAGTCATATTCCCCCAGGAATTATTAACTAAATTAATCACTAATGCAGTATCATCAATCTCAACAAATACTCCAGTTGAAATATTACTTGAGAAATTAAAAGCGATTGCAGTTTTAAATCAAATGGTATTAGAAAAACTTATAGAGCCTTATATTGAAGACATTGACAACTTAACTGAGTTTCTTCAACAATTACTTCCTCAATTGGAACAAATAAGTTCCGAATCGGGAATCAAACAGGTATTAGTTAACAATAGTAAATATGTAGCTGCCACAACTTCCCTGGTGTTTGAAAATGTGGAGAAACTGGAACAATTAATTGCTATATGTCAAGAAATTTTAACTGTGCGGCACTGAATTTATCCCACACGGCAATACTCGGCAAATGTCAAAACAAAGAAAGTTAAAAATAATCAGCCGCACCGGTTGACATCGGTGAACCGAATTTTGCAAAAAATTTTAACCACAATTGTTGAGGTGAGCAATATTGGTATAAATAGTCGGGGGTTAAATCATTTTCTTTTTCTAACCAACTGCTTGTTTCCCTTTTGTTTGCATAGAGAAGTATATAATAATGACAATAAGTTGTAAATTTGCTTCACTTACTCGTGAAGAGCCTGATCCAATTATGAAAACCATGGCGGCCTATGCTGCCGATACTTCACCTAACAAGATTGAAGTTGCCATTGGGGTTTATAAAGATGCCTTGGGTGAATCATATTTATTCCCGCTGATTGCCAAGGCTAAACAACATTTATATGAGAATGATCCTGGACATAATTATACTCAAATGTCAGGTATTTCTACATTTGTTCGAGGAGCACAACGGGTTATATTTGGTGATGAAATTCTTACTCAAGGTAAAATTGCTAGTTTACAAACAATTTCTGGGACGGGTGCTATTCATATGGGACTTTTATTTTATAAAGAAGCCGGATATAAGAATTATTATTTAGGATTACCTGCTTGGCAAAATTATATTCCCATGATTGAACATATTGGTAGTAATGTTACCCCATTCCAATATTATGATGAAGTCGCTAAGAAACTTGATTTTAAAAGTTGTATTGACGCTTTAACTACCGCTCCTAAAGACACTATCTTCTTGTTACAAGCATGTTGTCATAATCCTACTGGATCAGATTTCACGCATGAACAATGGATTGAAATTACAAAAATTGTAAAGCAACGTGATTTAAATGTCATGTTGGATATCGCATATCAAGGTTTTGCTTCGGGTGATAAAGATTTAGACGCATTCCCTATAAGACATATGTATGAACAAGGTCTTGATTTTGTTGTTTGTCAATCATTTTCTAAAAATATGGGGTTGTATAGTGAACGAGTTGGTTGTGTTCATGTTGTTGTTCAAGATAAGAACTTTGTCCCTCATGCTCAGTCTACTTTGATTAGTATGTTTAGACATGAATGTTCATTTGCCCCTGCTTATGGAGCAAGATTGGCTCTGATTATTTTTGAAAATGAAAAATTATTAAATGAATGGCATAAAGATGTTAGGGATGTTACTAGTAGATTACAAAATATTAGATTAAAAGTTTTCAAGAAATTAACTGAATTAGGGACACCAGGAGATTGGTCAAATGTTGTGGAACAAACTGGATTGTTTTGGTTTAGTGGATTAACTAAACAACAAAATGATAGACTTATAGAAAAACATAATGTTTATTCTACAACTATGGGTAGAGTTAATATTGCCGGTTTGAATGAAGACAATGTCGATTACTTTTGTAATGCAATTGATGAAGTTGTTAGAGCAACTAATTAGGATTATATGTGTCTTAAATAAATGTCTAATATCTTACTATATATGTATGTACTTGTAGTGTCTTTGCTTCTATGAATGTCTCTTACTGTAAGGGTACAATGTCTCTTATATTGCTATGTCTTTAATTTCTCTAGCTCACCCCGAGCTACGCTATAAATGCCTTCCATGAATTTTTTTCAAATGTGCTTTTAAATTATCTTTCCTATTAAATCGTTTCCCACAATTTGGTTCATCACACTGGAATGGTTTCTCCAGGGAATGACTCTTCATATGTCGTTTAACATGTTCTGGTCTTTGAAATCTTGATTCACAAATTGGACATTTATGTTTCTTTTTCGGATCAACCTTATCCTGATTCTTCTCCGATCGATTATTCCGAACTATTGGGATTGTGACTTGAAGATCTTGGGGAATAGGTATTGTAACTGTAATATCATCGTCCAGTTGATCTTCTGAAGAATAATTATGGCGTTCTTCTTCATCATCGGAATCTTCTTCTTCCTCTTTACGATGCACGGTGAATGTAGCCATTGGTGGCAATAATCCTCCATTTGTGGCTTGATAATGTGAATTGGAAATTGTAGATGCAAGATCAATTGATGCAGGATAAGATTTTATAAATGAATTTGAAGATAAACTACCACCGCTACTTCTCGTGAATGATTTGTTAATTTGGGTAGGGTATGGTATTGGTCTTGAATTGTCAAATTGTGGCAGAAGTAAATCTATTCCTGACCCATTGGTTGTTGTTAGTGTTGTTGTGGGTGCGGTTGAACTTGAAGCACTACTTGGAACCAGAATTGATGTTTCATAATTAACATTCGAACCAGTGTAAAACACCCCGCCTGGAGTTGAAGATGTAGTGGAAAGTTTTTCTGGATCAGGATTAATTTCATTTTCAAGTCGGATAGACAAATCTTCAGCAAATAGCAACAGTTGAGATGGTTGTTGTTGCTGTGGCGCAGTTGTGGGTGGTGGCTGAGGATACTGATTCACCACTCTCTTTCTCAGAATGCTACTAAACGATCTAGCCTTACGTAATTGTTTAAAAGCATCATCTTCGGGAATCTCTATGGTTTCTAAAGTAGGTATAGTATTATTACTATTCAAAGGACTGAAAAAGCTTCCTGAGGTACTTGATCTTATCCTTCCACTTTGTTTGGAACTTGCCGTAGGAGTTAACAAAGGAGTACCGCCATCTTCAGTTACCGATAGAAACAGCTGTTGTTGTTGTGACGGGGTATAGAACGGGTTAGCACTATTCTTAAGATCCACCGAAACTCGAGATCTCGATCGAGTATGACGATTTGGTTTACTACTATGAGGAGTCTTTGTGATTTTACTTAGTACCATTGGTGATTGGGTGGCTGGGTTTAATGGAGTATTGAATTGAGGTTGTACCGATGATATTGATTTCTTTCTCCCTACTCTCCTAGGGGTTGCCATAGGGTAATGTTGTGGGTGAAGGTGCGGATGTTGTTGGTGGATATGATGAGGTGAGTCCGATAATGACTGACTTGAAGTAGACGAGGTCAATGTCTGATGCTGTTGTTGTGGTATTGAATCCATGGAATACATTGTTGACGTCGATGTTGATTGTGGCAACAGGGGGAATGATAGTCCACTTGGAGGATCTTGATTAATAGAAACCATGGAAAACGTTGACTGGTGATACGATTTAGATTCAAGAAATGTATTGTTATTGTCGTCGTCATCATCAAAGGAAAAGTTACGTGAATGTCCTTGATGGTTAGCAACCTCCATTAGATTTGTATTTATGGAATCCAAATGAACAAACAGATTGAAATTGACCGAAGTATCAATGTTGTCGTTATTCGATACAGGAACAACCATATCGTCTTCATCTTCGTCAGTGTCGGTTCTACCGAGGAATTCCTCTGGTTGTCGTGAAGATACTGCTTGATCATAGTCATAACCTAGTTGTTGTATCAATGTATCATTATCAAAAGGTTGTGATAGTTGAGGTTGGGGTGAACTCATAAGATATTTCTCCATGATGTGTAAAAAAGTACCTTTGTTGTGAAAAAAGTACGTGTTGTTTTAAAATATGATATACAATTTGGGTTGAATTGGTTTAGTTAGTAGTGTGAAAAAGAGAAAAATGCTAATGTGAAGGCTCTTGGGCTGTGTTTTGTTTGGGGGGTCTTCAGCGAATGTCTATATCTAAGTGTTGCATGCAATTATTTCTTTTCTTTCTATGGTAATGTTCAAAAGTCCTTCGTAAAATCCCTCCGTTCAACGAAACGTAAATTGCCAGTATGCTCTTTGATATAAAGGAAAAAGATATAATTAAAAATGTGTGAGTTTGTTAAGAAACTTAAGGGTGAAAAAAAGAAAATCTGGTGTTTTTTTTTTCTTTGGTTGTGAATTCTTGTTTTGGTTGGCTATATAATTTTTCTTTTTATGAGAAGACGTGTGTCGGTTGCCAGTTAAGGTAATATAATGTGAGATATGAAACATAAGCCGCCCAAAGTGAAAATAACCTAAATGTTAAAATTTATTTTTATACAAGCTCAATTTCAAACACAAACGACTAAAAAAAAAATTTAACACCACATTAGTGTTTCAATGTGTGGGTGTCTGTACGTTAACAATCAACCGTAGTTAAATGCTTGCTATTATTTCCGGGAAACTATCAAGTCTCAAAAATAAATTTTTTATTATTAATTGAAGCATTTTTTTCTACAGATTATTTTGTGATTCTTTTTGTTTTTCTTAGTATTTTTCATGCAAGTGATTTTACTAATTTAAATCTGTAAGCAGAGCTATTTTTACATCATATGAATTTGAATAGAATAAAATATTTTTTTTGTTTTGTTTTTTGCAATTTATCTCAAATAAGATAAAACGACACGCGTCACGCACGCGCGAAATCTTGTGTATTTTTTTTCTTCTTTGTAACTGTTCTTTGTGTTTATCTCTCGTATTTAAGCTTGTACTTTGTAATAAAATAAACAAAGGCTAATCTTTGTCTAAGTATAATACAACTAGGTTATTCCCCAGCCATGTGATTTTATGTGGGGGGAAAATTTAAACGGCTTTTTTTCCCCCCCGTTGTAAGCAGAAAAATGTAATATCCAAGACAAATCAAGTCACTTTAGTAATTATTTACTTGGCACTGCAAGTAATTACCATTAGGGATTTCTAAACTGATGAATTTGTAATTAACATTTGTATGTTGCAAAGTACTGTCTTTAATTTTGAGTATAAATTTTTTTTGAGGCGGTGATGTTAACATTTATGTGAAATTACATTTTGTAAATTACACTATATATGATATATTATACATATTATACAAACAACCTCGGTGTTACCTGGTTGTTAGAACTCTGAAGCACTTCGCTATCAACTTCGCTATCGCTCAGTTGATAGCTCAAGCTCGTTTACTCTCCCTCCATTTTCTAAACTCCTTGGTCAACACCTCACCATTTCTTAATCGTTGATTATCATCACTCATTAATTCCAAAAGGGAAAAACTTTTACTTCCAGGATCATAACTAAGTCTATAACTCTTACTAAGATCATTCTTATCAATTTCACTATTTAACCATTCTAAAACTGCACCATACCATTTTAAAGCTCCCACACAATTAACTTTATTTTTCAGATCAGCAGTTAAAGGATTATTCTTTATAAGTAAAGGAACTTCATCAGTTTTAAAAACTTCCACATTACGTAAACATAAATCATCATCTCGGAATCCATATACTATATATCGAACCCCCATAAGAAAACATTGACACCAAGTTTTGAATAATTTCTTTTCAAATGTAACTACATTCCCATTTGATTCAATAATTCTTGAAGTTTTCAATTCAGCATAATGATCAAGAGTGTGTTTGTTGTCTTCTGGTAAATAATCCCATACACAATCTATTTCTCCGGCCAATACAAGTTTCACACTCCCTATTCCAGTTTTAATCACTGATAAATGTTGTTGATAATTATTCACCATTGTCTTGGTTCTTTTCTCAATTTGAGATCGGGTACATTCAGCCCAAGGACGAGGTAATGTCGCGACAGTTTCAAATTTATACCCACCAAATTCACATTTTTTTAAAAAATCATATTTTTCAGGAGTATTATTACTTCGTAATTCCAACTCATGTTGTTCACGTCTATTAAGTTCAATTTTAGAATCAACATTCATAAATAATTGTCCGTCAAATGGAACAATATTTAAATCAAATGGTTCATTGATATTATATGGAAGTGAAAGAATCTTGGTCATAACTCCACGGAAAGTTACAATATCACCCTGGATAAGTTCACCAGATTTTTCTTCATGTTTTTGTATCGCGATTAAATAACTATTGAAATCAGCAACATTTTGTTGTTCTGGGATTTTTTTAAATTTAGAATATCCAGATTGTAAATCTAATCTGGAATCTATGACGGAATCAGGAAGATAATAATAGGAAATTTCCAGGTCAACTGATGATTTATCATATACATACCCACCATCAATATCACGGGCGTAGCTGAATAATTCCCTCGGTTGTTTCAAAGTCGTTGTCTTGGCCCGACTATTTAACGGAAGTGTCTTGATCATGTTGTAGTAGTAGAGTGTAACTATAGAGATTAACTCATCCCTCAATATTTTTTTCAATTTTCTGCGGACTCTAACTCCAACCACCAAAAGAAAAAGTCGTGCAGTTCGTAACAAAATCATCAAGTATTTTTTGAAAACAAAATTTTCCAGACAAAATTATCAACTACCCACGGTACTAAATATCCAATAAAATGTCTGCCACTGCTAAAACACATGTTATAAAATTAATAGTCGGTGCAGGTAAAGCCGCGCCTGCTCCACCAGTAGGTCCAGCCTTGGGTTCCAAAGGGGTAAAAGCTATAGATTTCTGTAAGGAATTCAATGCTCGTACTGCTCATTATATTCCTGACACTCCAATCCCCGTGGTGGTTAAAGTTAAACCAGATCGTACATTCACATTTGAAATGAAATCTCCTCCTACAAGTTGGTTATTGTTTAAAGCTGCCGGTATACCTAAAGGTTCTGGTGAAACTGGTAAAGTCTTGAATGGAGAAGTTAGTTTAAAACATGTTTATGAAATTGCCAAGATTAAAAAGACCGATGATAGACATGCCGATACTGATATGAAGGCGATTGTAGGGAGTGTAATTAGTACGGCAAAGGCTGTGGGGATTAAAGTAAAAGCTTAGCGGAGCTAGTAAACTTGTACATAAATAATATACTTTTGTAATAGATATTTTTTTTGGTAGAAAAGTAATGTAGCTATAAAGCAGTAAGTGGTTACAATGCGGACTCAAGATAATAATAATGAAGATTTGTCTTTCTTGTACATAATACTGATATAAGAAAAAATAATTTGTAATAGTATTCCTTTTTTTGTTGTCAAACAAATGTGTAGTGACAGTAATTGGTTACTAAATGCTGCAGAAAAAGGTTTAATAATAGAGGTTAATTTTAGAAATAACCCAGCTTCGCTGGCTTCGCTAGCTACGCTCTTGAATACAACGTCTATCTCTTTAAATTTATACAAATATGCCTAATCATTACAGTTGCCTATCGCAACTATACTACTTTTTCTTATTCTTATCAAACGCAGCAATATGAGCCTTACTTTGATCAACTTGAGTATGAATATGATCTTCACATCCAATAACTCTAAAATTCCCATCATTTTCTTCAACAGTACACATTCCTATTGAACTTAACCATTCATCATTAAAAATATCATCAATTGTAATTCTACATGCTGGAGCCAATTCCACCATTCGTCCAATAACATGACGACAATCTTCAGGTAAAGCTAGTAACAATCTATTTGCTCCCATTTCTGAAGATGTATGATCTTGTTGTTCTTGTTCGTCATGTTCTTCTTCTTCATTTATATCATCTAAACTATTTGATCGTTCTACAGTTACCGTAGCCATATCTTGAGGTGTTTTTTTCAACATTTCTGCAAATGGTAAATATTCATTTTCATTTTCATTTCGTTTACTTGCAAATAATTTAAAACTTGAATCAGTTAATTTGGGAACTTTCCAAGGAAATTTCTTTAAAATCATACAACAATAAATTATAGCTACTGACCAAACATCAACTGGTCTTGGATCATATTTATTGAAAACACAAACTTCAGGAGCTAAATATGGATCAGAACCAACAATACCTTGAGATTCAATTAATGTCTTGGTAAATGGATATGAAAAAACCACGGCACTTCCAAAATCAATAATTTTAACAATTCCCTTCAGATCAATTACACAATTATCCAATTTTAAATCTCGATGAGCTAAACCCATTGAATGTAAATAATGAATTCCACTTAAAATTTGCTTAAAGCAACAATTGATTTCTTCTCGCGACATTTTATTTGACATTACAATAGCAAATAAATCAAAATCACAATATTCCATAACTTGTAAAATTCGTTCATTTTCATAACAAATCTCAACTGTTTCTATAATATTTGGATGCTTTAATGTCAGTCCAATACAATATTCACCAGTAATCTTTTTGGCATAATCTCGTTTAGTTTCATTTTGATATTTTGCTCGGAATTCCTTGACAGCAAAAGTTCTCCCATCAGTTAATCTAGTCACTAATTTTACGGCCCCTCCAGCACCAGCACCCAAACTTTCACCAAATTTACTATATCTTTTCGAAAATGGTAATACTGGTGGTTGTTGTGATTGTTGCAGACCAGTAACGGTTGATACTGAAGTTCTTCTTTCATGATAATTAATCTTGTTTTGTAAAGTGCTTGATCTTGATATTGAAGTACTTCCTGGAGATTGTGAAATTGAAGCATTTGAACTACTAGCAGATATACTACCATATGAAGCACCTGCACCAACGTATGACGAGGACATGGCTGATGCGACACCGCCATTATTCATACTGTTGACACTACTGGACATATTCATTGATCGAGATAAATTCAGCTGAGGTACAGCAATAGCAGCGCTTGAACTCGTTTTCTTAAAGAATCGTTTAAGATTAGCCATTGAACTATGTTTTGTTTGGATTGAATTTGAATTGGTGGATTCAGTTGAAGATATGGAAGATGAAGGAGAACTTCCCATAAGATTGTGGATTTGCGGATTTTCTTGATAAGAAGAACTATTATTATTGTAAAAATATCCTAAATCAGTCAGAGAACTGTCTCGTTTAATAGGTTTGTTACTATTCCCCTTCAGACTAAAGAAAAAAGATAAACCTGACTGAGACCCAGACCTTTGGGAAGTACTCAATTGAACGGCTTGGGCTTGAGCAACTCGCTGTTTGGAAACAATAAATCTCGCTTCAATTGAAGAAGAACTAACTTGAGGAGATTGAATATGAATCGAAGAAATTGGTTGACCATTTGGTAGATTTGGAATATGTGAGTTTGCATCATTCAAAGACGAGAAAGATCCTTGTCTATTCAGCAGCATACTACTCAGACTTAACCCATTATTTGTTCCTGAACTAATACTATTGCTTCTTGCTGCATTGGTACTACCACTGTTGCTATTTGAACCACCGGGCGCAGAATATGGAATAGAAGAGTATAAACTCTCACCACCGACATAAAATGACGAATGACCAACTGAATTGTTTTTTATAACTCTTGGACTCGAAGTATTGTTATTCTTTTCTCGAAATAGTTGGTTACTTGAAAAAGAATTTGAAGATTGACGATGAAAGGGTGAAGTTGGAGTGAATGAAGTGGAAGATATCACCTCGGATACATCACTACTAGTGTTTGAAGGAAACGCTTCAAATCCACTAACAATCTTGGGACTGGATGTTGAAGGAATTGTTTGTCCGGGAGTTATAGCCGTCGTGGCAAGTCTATTCTTGGTATCAATAGCCAACCCTGACCCGCTTGCTCTTAAACTAGGCGGGGAAATTATATGATTAGGTGTAATAGTACCGGAAGTTACCGTCCCACTAGTGCTACGACCACCACTGCCGTTAAGTTTACTACCATCGCCATTCAAGGAAGTTTCGGAAACATTTCTAGAAACAATCGGGCTGTTCACCGATGACGTTGATGATTCATGCAAGAGTCTTGTTAAGGAAGATATTGTCTGTTGCTGTTGTTGTTGCTGTTGAGTTTGTTGAGCTTGTTGTTTGTATGTTGCTGACATGACTAATATGAAATTTTAGGGGTTGGGGAGAGAGAAGGTAAAAATAATTCAAAATATGTATATGGGATTCAACAGTTGGTTGCCATTTAATACGTGATGATGCTAGTTATATTAAAATCCACTGTCTGTCTGACTTTGTAAAGTTGAAAATTTGTCTGATGTTTTTTAATAGTAATTTAAAGAATGGATGACTTCAAAGATAAAGTGCCGATTCTACAAGAAAAAAAAAACGCCCATGGAAAATTCCACCAAAATCAAAATCAAAATCAAATAAAAAAAAAAGAAAAATATTAAAAACAAAACTGGAATTATTAGTCGGTAACTCCGCTCCGCTACCGACAAAAAAATTGACATTGCACAGAAAACAAGCCGAAGCAGCCCACCACAGTACAATAAAAAAAAAGAAAAAAAAGAAAAATGTCAAATCACTCAAATTTAATTTGTTTTAGATAACCAAAAACAAAGATAAGCACGTGATCGGATTTAATTTGATTAGCCGATCTAATTTGGGCTTCACTTGATATGGTCAGTAAATAAACCTTACTCGTGTCTATTCTAAAAATAAAGCTTGATTAATCACTCTGATAAGCTCAATCACGTAGTTACCCCCAATATTCATATTGTGGAACGATCTTAATACTGACAAAGGTAAAGAAAAATCGCGAAATCTCACATGGAATACAAAACAAGCAAACTTTATAAGCTTATTGTCTAATATCAGGGAGACAGGATGATCTCTTTCAATGCCCTAAGCTTTTGTTTAATATGATTGGTTTGGCTTGGCATTTTTTTGTCGTAAAGCCCCTTTTTTTTAATTTGTTGTTATGAATCTGGTGGTACTTCCCCACCTTGTTCCCCACTATGTGTGGCTAGTTTTCCCTGTTGCGCGACTTCCCTAAATTGGAAAGTTGCCGATATTGTTTAATGACGGGAGGGGGGAACCTGTAAGGCTATCGTATTCTTTTTGCTAGATCTACATTTAATATGAGTTTTATTGTAATTTACAGTAATTCTCTTAGCATAAACAAATTTGATCTTTGTATTGAAGTTGTGTTTCCATTAAGATCGGAATTTGTCTGCTAATTTGTCAGAATTTGTTCAGTGTAATTATTTTTTCCCGTCATTTTCGCAACTATTTTACTCAAATTTAACAGCAAATATTTAAGTAGTTTTACGTTATAAAGTTGCACCTAAAATCAAGGTTCAAATAACTTTACATTTATTGTAGTAGAAAATCATTTTTTAAGAAATAGTAGAATACAATCACACACAAGTAAAGGAACTTATTAGCAAATGTTTTGAACTAACTTCCGCAATAAAATATATAATTAAAGATATTATTCGCCCAAATAAAGAGAAAGAAGCGTTAGTGTATGAAGTGTCTATAAACTACAATAGAGAATTTACCACTATTTATAGAACGTGTCGACAATCTGGTGATTTCACGTGAATGGCTTGCCTAAATAGGAAATGCTAAACATAAAGTCCGTTAAGGGAATTTAGGGCAGGACAGCAAACTTATAAATGTTTCTCCTCTAGTACTTGATTCTATCTACATTGTGATGTAATCGCACACCTATCTCCACAGAACAAGAAACATCCATATATGTATATATAAAATTTAATCATCGTTACCGGTTTTAGTTAAACCAGAGAGAGAGTTTTATGTAGTACTTGTTTAAATTGTGTTTAAATTGGGTGCAAAAAAGCAACAACCTAGAAGAATATACCGAAACGGTGTCTACTCCGGAGCTTAAAATAGTCATGCAACAGAAACCTGTACTTTGGAAAGTCATATTCACCAATGTCGCGTCTATGGACAAAATAACAACTTTGACCCAAAATAAACTGATACAAGTTGGGACATATCCCAAGTTTCACTAAATTTTGTACTTTTTCAAGGGTATCCAGATAATCGCAATCGTCTTTTACGTATTCATGCTCGCTATTACCTTCGCTTTCTCGCTCACCATCCTTGTAAAGCCAACCAAAATTTTCCAAATCCCAAAGCTGCTTTGAGCAAATAGTTGAGAAATATACCCTTTTAATTGATTTTTGTCTGGCTAGAATCTCAGGCAACACAAACTTATACAGATCATATTTGGTATTGACTTGTAAATAGAGACTGAGTAATGAATTACTACCCAAATGATCAATGACCCTGGCATTATCATAATGTACGCTTGATAATGCTAAATGTTTTAGGCTTGTCATTTGCTCAAGCAAGCTTCCCAAGTGAAAATTAAAACCAAGCAAATCTTGTGGTGAGGCTTCATAAAAACCTTGAAACTGAAAAAAAGAAATTTGGTTCAAATGGAACAACTTATTCATGATGGAGAGATCAACATGCTCCAGTAAGCTTATGGCCAAGGAGGTGATTTTCTCGGAGAGTCCCTCCACGGACTCTAATCTGGTAAACGTCTCGGTGTTTGCATTCAATAACTCAAAACTTGTTAAGTTGGGAAAGTACGAAAAAATATCCAACTCAAGCTCTGATGAACAAAGAATTGTTAAAATTTTAACCCACGGAGCGGATTGGGTTATGCTATGGGGAGCGGTTATGTATAATCTGGGGTTCATAGCCGTGATTGACCGTGGAACTTTACACCCTTCAGCTGATATAGCTAGATTTGGACACAAGACCAGGGCAAACCTACTTACTTCTTCACATTTTTGATCTTTCAAAGAGAATTCAATCTTTTCCATGTGTTTCATATTCAGATTGGGGAACATCCGCTCAAATGTTTTGAAGTTATTAATTATGGCGTACCGAAGGTAGAATGATGTACTCAATTCGCTGGTAATCAAAATAGGAATTGGTCCATTATTCACGTATATATTTCTATATAACTTTTTCGTTGCCAATTTGTATAACCTTGAATTGGTTAAGTTGATCTGAGTGAGGTTGAGCTGATTGAGGTAGGATACGATAAGATCAAGAACTTCATCTGGTAGATCAAGTATTGACAAAGGTAGTCGCAATTGCACTACTTCCTGATCTGAAGGTGGAGATTCCAATTGCACACTTTGTTCCAGATCTTCTACAGTGTCAAAGCCATCTGACACCAAGATTTCCTGTGAACTATCAGAAAATGTTGCATTAGACATATCGAATCTTATATAGCGAAAGAACCTGTAAAAAGCAAGACGAATTTGCGCAATTAACAGTGGTAGTATAGGGGAATCTGGAGTCATCCAATTTTGCAGTTTATTTAAGACCACAAAAAAAGGGGGATGGACGAGGATGTATGGATGTATGGATGTTAAAATCCCGTTAGAATTTTCGATCCCCTGAAATGGTTTTTTTGTCGCTTATCCTCGACCCCACATAAATTTGCTACACAAATTCCAAAGGGGTTAATATGCAGGATGCAGTTTGAGCAAAATATCAGATTGACTTCAAATGGTTGCAAATCCCTTTTATAGATGAATATTCAATTGGTTAATTCTGACAACATTGTTTTTCGTTGTTTCCTATTGTTTGACTGTTTATGGGTAGCTCAAAATTAGCAAGATCATTAACCATAGTCGCGTTTCCATTCGTTGTGCTGAAATATCCTGCGTTGGGAAATCTTAAAGTGATAGATAGATAAGTAAAGAGAAAGCTTACAAATAAAAGTGGGATTAGTTCTTCGTAGTGAGTCACCTGGACTGCGAATGTGATTACATTAACCCATACAGAGCAAGGATGATATTCAACTAATCGTGGTCTTTGGCTTGAATTAAACTGGTCTATATAATAAACACCTGGTTCAAATTGTGATTGAATTGGTTGCAAATGATAGTCTATTTGCATTTGCAGAAAATTTCGCCAATACTTGGTGTCTTAACCTTAATGTTCCACCATCCTGTATTTGGTGAAATCAATTTCACGAGTGTCATCTCTATCGACAAAATAAGACTGCCGACCCAATATAACTTGACACAATTGTGGACACATTCCAAGTTTCACTAAACCTTTAACCTTTTCAATTGTACGACCATACCTCTTACTGTTTCCTTCTTCTTCAACATCTTCGTAGAACCGGTCAAAGTTGTATAAATCCCAAAGCCGATGTGTTCTGCCCCTATTTGAGAAGCATACTCTTCTAATTGATTTTTGCTTGATTAGCACTTCCGGTAACACATAGTCATATCCATCATGGACATTGATTTGTAAACAGAGACTGAGTAACGTATTAGGCTTCAAATCTTCAATGAGAATGGCGGAATCAAGAGGTAAGTTTGACAATTCTAAATGTTTTAGATTTTTCATTTTCCCCAACATGGTTTGTATATTCTTAGCAACTTCAGGAGAATAAGCCAAGGAGTTTTCAGTAATTACAAATTGGAAAAATGAAATTTGCTCAATGTCAAATAAATCAGCTATCGGTGTTATGTCCATAGAATGCTCAGAATAGATGGCCAACCTTTTGATTTTGCCGGAGACTATGCTGATCGATACGAGATCTTTAAGTGATTTTTCAGTTAAACTGTATATGGTCAAATCAGTTAAGTTAGGTAAATATCGATATGACAAGACACTCAAGTCAAGAGTTGGCGAAATTTTGATAGCTACTTTTTTAACCAATGGCATCGGTTCATTGCTCGGACAACTGCTATCCTCTATTAACAAAAAAGAATCTCCATACAAACGCCCCTCTCCGTTAATTGAGAAAACTACATCTGGGCATAAGAATCCAACCAACCGAACTATGTCATGAATATACGGATATTCAATATCAAAGGTAATCTCACGAATATGTTCCATGTTCAGACAGGGGAACATTTTTTCAAATACGTCGGGATCATTGATTATAGTGTACCGAATATAGAATGGAGTACATAAATCACTTGAAATGGTAATCTGATGTGGGTGAGTATTTACAAATATATTACTGTATAGCTTTTTCGTGGCTAATTTGTATAATCTTGAATTAGTTAAATTGACCTGCGTGAGGTTGAGCTGATTGAGATGGGATAGGATAAGTTCAAGAACTTCATCTGGTAGATCAAGTATCGACAAGGATTCCCGCTTTCGCTTTTGTTGTACCATTTTGATGTTGATAACTTGCTTGTTTCTTTGATTCTGTTTTTTTTCTCAACCGGAGAATTTCATATCTATATGCTTCTGTAGCTCGATTCGCGACGCGTCTGAACAAGGTTTTTTTTTCAGCCATTCTATATAAAGTTAATTACTTAACCAAATCTCTAATATGAATACCACTTTATTCAATTAAATTCAAATTTGGATAGTAATTTAACCAACTGAATCAAGTACAACCGGACTTTTAACAAGAAAGACAATTCTACGAATATCATGTTCTTACAGGAAAACATTCTCTCAAATCTATTGAATTTATTGATTATTTCGTAGCGAGTATAAAATACATAACTTCTTATCTTAACACGCCTCAGCCCATTATTGACAAATATCTTGCTGTATAAAATTTTAGTGGCTATGTTGTATAATCTTGAACGGGCCAAGCTGACCTGAGTAAGCTTGATGGAGATGGAATAGAATTAGTTCAAGAACTTCATCTGGTAGATCAAGTAGGGATGCGAGTTCCCTCTTTCATTTTACTCGTACCGTTTTCACGATGATCTCGCAGTAGTTGTACTATCTTCAAATTTGGTTTCTGCTTGAATGGGGTCTGGTGTTTGTTGATTGATTCCTGTGGTAGTTCTAAGACAGATCTGTTCTTTGCGTAGCCTTGAGGATTGAGTTATTTTCTTTCAATCACTGCTAAGCTCGATTCCGAATGCTAGTATATCGGATTAAATGGCTATGTGTGTCTGAAGAAATTAAGGAAAGTACATTGAGCAGGTGTAAGCTAGTTAGATAATACATATTGAAAGCCAAGAAAGGGCACAGTGTAAACCTCATCTGAGAGCTATCACCGACAATTATTGGAGGAAAAGATACCATTCCAAGGAGCAATCGCTGGTAATGGTTGTTTGAATTGGTTGCAAAAACAAAAAAAGAATTATACATATTCAACTTTACTGAAAATATTATAAATTTCTATTTATTAACGTTCCTTAAAAAAAAAGCTGCAGTGTTTAAAATAATATTTGCCATATTTATTCCTATTGACAAAGTAACATTCTTCACCCAAAATAAATTGATACAACTTGGGACATATTCCAAGTTGCACTAAGTTTTGAACCCTTTCAAGTGTATAACTATAATCTCCAGGGTCTTCGTTTTCAATGTATTTGTAAAACCGGGAAAATTTTTCCAAGGTCCAACGCTGGTTTGTGCAGATAGTCGAGAAATATACTCTCGTAATTGATTTTTGCTTGATTAGAATTTCAGGCAAGACAAAGTTATACTGATCATATTTGGTATTGATTTCAAGAAAAAGACTGAGCAAAGAATTCGTCTTCAAAACACCAATAAGATTGGCGCTATCACCAGGTAGATTTGATAATGCTAAGTGTTTTAAGTTTTTCATACGTCCAAGCATTCTTCGCAAATTCTTAGTAAATGCATAAGTGAAACCCGAAGAAATTTCCCAAATAATAAGCTGGAAAAACGAAATTTGTTCGAAATTAAAAAACTTGTCCAAGGATGTTAGTTTGACAGGGTCAATCAAGGTAATTCCCAAGTGTTTGATCTTGGGGGAGATTTTCTTGATTATCATAAAATCCTGAAGTCTGTCCTCGGTAAGATTAAATATTTCTAAAGTCGTTAAGTTAGGTAAGTATTCATACGACATAATCCCTATGTTAGCAATCGAACAAAAATCGATTCCCAATCTATGAACCCATGGCATGTATAGTAGATGCGTTCTTTTGTTGGAGAAGAAAAAGGGGTTTGGTCCGTGCCTTGTCATTTTATTCGGCTCCTCAATCGTGAAAACTATCTTTGGGCATAATAATTTAAACAGTCGAATCATATCTTCAGTTCTCCTACTTTTTCTCTCATAAACAATTCTACGAATATGTTTCATGTGCAAACTAGGTAATATTTTATCAATATTACCGCTATTAGTTATAGTGTACCGAATATAGAATGACGTACATGAACCAACGGTAATTTTAATAGGGAGTGGTCCATTATTCAAAAATATATTACAATATAACTTTTTCGTGGCTAATCTGTGTAATCTTGAATTAGTTAAATTGACCTGAGTGAGGTTGAGCTGATTGAGATGGGATAGGATAAGTTCAAGAACTTCATCTGATAGTTCAAGTATCGATGTAGATTCCCGCTTACGCTTTACTTGTACCATTTTGAGGTTGATGATTTCGTAGTTTTGTGGTTCTTTGAGCTTTTTGTTTGTTGATTTCTTATCTCGCACCAGTTCGCTTTTTAGTTATGTTGATTAATTTAACTAGTTAACTTACTATATTCAATTCAATCCTGATTCCGTTGGTGAGGTGGCCCATAGCAGATGAGGATATTCTTCTGTGTTTTTCCATGTGTTGTTGGTAACGTTGGGTATGCGAGGGAGGTTAAATTACCCATTACTACATATTTTTTTTGTGGTATTTAGGTGGCCGCCTCTATCCCATGGGTTGTTTAATATTACTATTGATATAAGATTATCATGTTGTCTATTCATATAATAATTTTATTTAAGTAATTGTTTGAACTGGTTGGAACAAAGATTAATAAAACTTATCCAATTTTAACGAAAATACATAGTTCTTAATTCTACTTAATAGAAATACTTGCGTGTTTTAAAATATGCTTGACCAAGTTTATTCCTATTGACAAAAAAGCAGTTTTCACCCAAAATAAATTGATACAACTTGGGACATATTCCAAGTTTCACTAAATTTTTAACTTTCTCAATTGTATGTCCATAATACTCATAATATTCACGCTCATACCCTTCAAACTCTACGTGAAACTGGCCAAAATCTTCCAAATCCCAAAATCGACAATCTGGTTTGTTACTTAAGAAAAATACTCTTGTAATTGACTTTTGCTTGATTAAAATTTCAGGCAAGACAAACTCATACTGATCATATTCGGTATTGATTTGTAAATAAAGACTGAGTAATGAATTAGGCTTCAAAACACCAATGAGACTGGCACTATCAAGAGGTAGATTTGCCAATGCTAAGTGTTTTAGGTTCTTCATAGCTCCAAGCGTTCTGCGCAAACCCTTAGTAAACGAGAACGTGAACTCCGAAGTTATAAACGGAATCATAAGTTGGAAAAACGAAATTTGTTCAAAATTAAAAAGCTTAGCCAAGTTTGTCAAATCCATAGGATCATACAAGCAAATGCTCAAGTGTTTGATTTTAGGGGAAATTTTCTTGATTGACATAAACTCGTCATGTCTTTCTTCAATTAAATTAGATATTTCCAAAATCGTTAAATTAGGCAAGTATTCATACGACATAATCTCCAAGTCAACAGTCGAACCAAAATCGATTCCCAATCTTTGAACCCATGGCATGGATACTGGAGCTATACTTCTGTTGAGGTATATAAACGGGTTTTTACCGGCCATTGTCAGTTTGTTTGGCTCCTCAATCGAATAAACTATCTTTGGGCATAATAATTTAAGCAATCGAATCATATCTTCAGATCTCTTACTTTTACAATTAAAAACAACCCAACGAATATGGTTCATGTTCCGACAGGGGAACATTTTTGCAAATTTATTGAATTTATTGATTATAGTGTGGCGAATATAAAATGACGTACATAAATCACTTGTGGTTATAATAGGGACCGCCTCATTATTTACATATATGCTCTGATATAACTTTTTCGCGGCCAATTTGTATAATTTTGAACAGGTTAAATTGAGTTTTGTAAGGTTAAGTTGATTGAGATGGGATATGACAAGATCAAGAACTTCATCTGGTAGATCAAGTATCGACGAGGGTCGCCGCTTTTGATTTACCTGCAGCATTTGTCGTTGATACTTTCATGGTTTATTGTTTTTTTCTTCACATTTTTTGATATCTGTTTGAGGGGGCTGAAAAGCGCACGCATTGATACATTGATAAACTTAGCTGGAAGTAACTTTCCGACTCCTAACCTACTCCTAACCCACTCTATTAAAATAAATTCCCACGGGGAAATGATACATGGAATAGCCAGGATGAAATGCTTTGACATGGGCATCGTTTGTAATATTGGGTTTGTGGAGCCCTGGAAATATTTCCTCTAAAAGTCCTCCAATATCCTATGTTTTGTTATTTATTACTCCTGATATAAAATTTTTGATAGTGACCATACAAGCACCCGAGGAGTCAAAAATCCCTATTAAAAACAGCGCTACTCACAACTCTTATTCCCTTAGTCGCCTAAGACCAGCCTTGTTAGATGCAAATCCGATAAACTGCTATGTTTTACAAATAATCAATCAAAATTATGTAGTTTAGTCTAGGAGCGATATATAAGATATAGATCATGTGTAATTGTGTCCTTCAAGTAGGCGAATTTTCTGATAGAGCCCAATTGAGAAGTGCCATAGAGAAGATGCAAAGCAATCAAAAGTATGATGATAAAGAGTATCCCGGGAAATTTTTACTCATCCCCATCAGGGTATTAAAATCTCTTCTTTTCTATAGCGCACAGTTTGGTCCCAAGCAGAACTCTTCTTTGGATAATTGATTTACCATCTTCAAATTACTACTTAGTTAGACTCCGAATGCAAATAACCGAACTTAAACTATATTTTTCTATCATCTAGAAAGTCCGTTAAACTATTCCAAGATTTGGAAATTCAGATATATAATTATATAACTATATAGATTTCCAGTAAACCATTGACAACGACTAGAGTAAAAAAATAACTCAATGTCCATCGTTCACAACGGTAGTGTTTGAATTGGTTGCAAAAATAACAACAACTTGCCTAACTTAATTGTTGCTTAATAAAACTCTAATCTATTAAAAAATTGCGACATTTAAAATCAATTTCACTGGTGTTGCCTCTATCGACAAAATAACATTGCTCGCCCAAAATAAATTGATATAAATTGGGGCATATTCCTAGTTTTGTGAAAGCTTTAAGCTTTGAAAATGTACGGCTATACTCGTAAGTCTTAATTTCGTTCTCTATAAATTCGTAGAACCTGTCAAAATATGTCAATTTCCAAAAGTGATCCCTCGGCTCGTCTTCCAAGAAATTAACCCTTATAATTGATTTTTGCTTGATTAGAATTTCTGGTAAAACAAATCTATACGAATCTCCTTGGGTATCAACTTGCAAATAGAGACTGAGTAACGAATCAGGCTTCAAACCATCAATGAGCCTGGCACAATCAAGAGGTAACTTCGATAATGCTAAATGTTTAAGGTTTTTCATTTGCCCCAACATGCTTCGTAAATTGTCAGTCTCTTTAAGTGAGTATAGATTTCCCGGGATTCCCCGAATCATAAGTTGGAAAAATAAAATTTGCTCAGAGTTAATTAACTTACCCATAGATGATATGTCCACAGAATCATTTAAGGAAATAGCCAAGTTTTTGATTTTGGGGGAGATTTTGTCGATCGATATGAGCTTTTCAAGAGAGTCTTCTCCTAATTCAAATATTTCTAAACTCGTTAAATTAGGTAAGTATGAGTGTGAAATAATCCCCAAGTCAACAGTCGAACTGATTCTCAATTTGTTAACAAATGGCATGGATAATTGAGTTATATTACCGCGGAGGGTTAAAACCGAGTCTTCATAGATTGTCTCACTCTGTCCATCAATTGAGACAACAACATTTGGGCATAAACCGTTAATCAACCGAATCGTGTCTTTCACATAGAAATCATTCTCGGAGAAAACAATTGTACGAATATGTTTCATGTTCAGGTTGGGGAACATATCGTCAAAAAGGTCGAGATGATTGACTATAGTGTACTGAGTATAGAATGGAGTAGATAAATCACTTGCAATAGTAATATGATACCTTGAAGCAATATTCACATATATTTCCCTGTATAGTTTTCTTGTGACTAATTTGTGTATCCTCGAATTGGTTAAATTCATCTGAACGAGATGGAGTTGATTGAGATAGCTTAGGATAAGTTCAAGAACTTCATCTGATAGAACAAGTATCGATGCACGTTTCCGGTATCGTTTTCCTTTCAGCATTTGTCGTTGATTTGATTTTGCAACTTTCTGTCCTTGTTTTTCAGAATCGGCCATCCTTTACTCAAACATCTTGAAATGGAACAGAGCCTTTCGCTCAGTTTTTTTTGTTCTGGGGGTTTTCGCATCATGAGATATTTGGAGCCACAAAAATGGCTACGAAGTATTGTTGTTGGTATTTTGGAGGTATTCAGATAAAGAGAAATTATTAGTATTTGTTAGTTAAGAATAATTTCTTTGAAGCATATTAGCAAGTCTTTTTTTATGGACTGTTTCTTCTCAAAAGGACCTCGATAATTGGTTTACATTCTTCAAACTTCATTAACCAGTTCGGCTTGGAATCTGAGCAAATTTGATTGAAGTAATTGGATAAAGTCTTGTAAGACTGTCACAGATAAAGAAACCTAAATTCAATATACTACTTATATAAATTTCTGGTAAAATATTGACATTTATAGAAATATAACCCTGACACCAAAGATGCAATCTCTGTTATAATCTCGATGAGATACGTCTGTTTAAGTAGTTGCAAAAAAACAATGAACAATACCAATTTTTTCTTTCTCCTGGTTTAATACCAAGATTGATGTTCTTCAATACTAAGTCCAATTCCGGTCTATATTTAGTAGAACAACCTTCCCGAAAATGCTCTCAATGTAAATCACCCAACAAATCCGTATTTTGGAAATTCAGGTTCACCACTGCTACCTCTATCGACAAAATAGCAACTTTTACCCAAAATAAACTGATACAACTTGGGACATATCCCAAGTTTCGCTAAAGTTTGTACCTTTTCAAGGGTATCTAGATAAAAATCATCTTCGGTTTCCTCTAGGTCCTCTGGCTCAACCTCCTTGTAAATCCGGCCAAAGTTTTCCAAATGCCAGAATGGATAATTTGGTTTTCTAGTCGTGAAACATACTCTTGTAATTGATCTTTGATCGAATAGAACTTCAGGCAAAGCAAACCTATACATATCATGCTTGGTATTGATTTGTAAATAGAGACTGAGTAACGAATTAGGCTTTAAAGAAGTCCCAATGAGACTAGCAGAATCAAGAGGTAAATTTAATAATGCTAGATGTTTTAAGTTTTTCAATTTCTTAAATATGTTTCGCATTTTCCAAGTAGATAGGAATGAGGACGTTGAGTCGATAGCTTGAAGCTGGAAAGAAGAAATTTGGTTAAAATTAAACAACTTACTCAAGGTAGTGGAGAAATCCACATCCTCTACTAAACCGATGGCTAAGCTGGTGATTTTCTCGGGCATTGACTTGACTGATTCTAATCGATTAAAAGCTTCACTGCCTGCATTCAATATCTCAAAGGTTTTCAAGTTGGGAAAGTATGAAACAATCGCCAAGTCGATATCTGGCGAATAATCAATTCTTAATTTTTTAACCCACAGTTCGGGCAGGGACCTACTTGTGGGAGCTGATATGTATAAGTTGGGGTTGAACGTCAAGTAAATCATTGATATTTTACGCTCCTCAGCAGATAGAACTAAATACGGACACAAGACCAAGGCAAGCCGACTCACGGCTCTACATTTGTCATCAAACAAATGGAAAATGATTTCGTTAATTTGTTTCATATTCCGGCTGGGGAACATCCTCTCGAAAGCTTTCAAGTTATTAATTATGGTGTACCGAAGGTAGAATGATGTACGTAATTCGCTGTTAATCAAAATGGGTATTGGCCCATTATTCACGTATATGATCCTATATAACTTTTTCGTTACCAATTTGTTTAACCTTGAATTGGTTAAGTTGATCCGAGTAAGGTTGAGTTGATTTAGGTAGGATAGGATAAGATCAAGAATTTCATCTGGTAGATCAAGCATCGACGCGGGTAGCAGCGATTGTATTACTTTCTGATCTGGTGGATGAGATTCTGATTGAATACCCTCCAGATGTTCTGCAGAATCAATACCAGTGGAATCTGAAATCACTAAATTCTCTTGAAAACTATCTGATAAAGGTTGATTAAGCATACCGTATCGTTTCGAGCGAAGGCGCCGGTTAAAAGCCCTACGAATTGACTCGAAAAATGGTAGCATAACCATGGAAGTTTTGAAGTTTATACAAAACAACAATTTTCAAGGGATTGAAATGATCTTGTTGCTTAAAATTGAAATGCACTAGTTGTCAATGGTTAATGTACAGGACTTGTTCGGTTACAATTTATGCTTGGCTTGCAATGTTTCAAGATCCCTTTAGAGAATGACTGCTTGCTACTGCACGGCGTGGAAATTTTAGTGAGAAAAGTAAAAGAATTTGTTAGGAAACTCGTAGATATTAGCCCCACTATTGATTGGTATCTGTACTTTACACCAACTTACATTGTGAAAGTAATTACACCCTTCAACAGAGAAAAAAAACATACATAGATATTTATTCATGGTTATAGGTAGTAATCTACCCAGAAGAAATAAGAACCTTTCTAAATTGTGCGTCTAAATGGCTGCAAAAATAGAAAGATATAATGGTAACCTATCTAAAATTTGCTGAAAATATATAGGGAGAGCAGGGTCTAATTTAAATCACTCAAAATCCCTGTAATTTTCAAGATCAATATCACGAATAGTACCTCTCTTAACGAAATAACATCGATGGCCCAAAATAACTTGATGCAACTTGGGACATATTCCAAATTTCACTAAATTTTTAACCTTTTGCCTTTCAAGTGTAAAGTCATATTCTTCAAGGGGATTCTCTTTAGATTTTACGTGAAGCCAGGATTTTACGTGAAGCCGGTCAAAATTCCCCACTTGCCAAAATCGTTGTTTGGTTTCGTACCTGGTGAAATAAAGCCTTGTAATTGATTTTTGCTGGATTAATATTTCTGGCAAGACAAATCTATACTTATCATATTTGGTACTGATTACTAGAAAAAGACTAAACAAGGAATCGGGCTTCAAAACACGAATAAAGCTGGCAGAATCAAGAGGTAAGTTTGTTAATGCTAAATGTTTTAGGTTTTTCATTTGCCTCAACATGGTTTTTAAATTTTCTATACTTTCTGATGAATACTCGCTTGTGGAATCATACACGATAATCTGGAAAAATGAAATTTGTTCCAAGTTAAATAACTTGGCCACGGGTGATATGTCCAAAGCCAAACTCAGGGAAAAGGACAAGTTTTTGATTTTGGGCAAGGTTTCATTAATCGACGCGAGTTCTTCTACTGATTGAATGTTTAAATCGGACAATTCCAAAGTCGTTACATTAGGGAAGTATGAGTTTGATACAAGCCTCATGTCAATTGGCGAACCAACCCAATCGATTCTTAAATGATGAATCCATGGCATTGGTTCTGAATTTGTGTCAGTAGCTAACCATAAGGAGGATTTTACATCCATTGGAAAATTATACCGATCTGCCATTGATAAAACTATCTTTGGGCATAATATTTGAATATATCGAATTATCTCGTCCGATTCAGTAGTTTGATGTTGGAAAATAATTTTACGAATATGGTTCATATTCGAACTGGGGAACAATCCTTCAATTTGCGTTTCAAATTTGACTATAGTGTATTTAAGATAGAACGCCGTATGCAAACTTGGTTCGATTACCATCTTCCTTCGAGAATTATTCACAAATATTTCGCTGTATAACTTTTTCGTTGCCAATTTGTGTAACCTTGAATTGGTTCGAACAACCTGAATGAGGTCAAGCTGATTGAGATGGGAAAGGATAAACTCAAGAATTTCATCTGATAGTTTAAGTAGCGATGGGATTTCCCGCTTTTGAACTTCATGCACCATGTTGACGCGTTGTAAAACGTGCTGCCTTAGACTGTTTTCTATTAACACAGTGGTAAGTTCTGGCATATTTTTTCTCAACTTCCTTTGCGCAGATTTGCCTTACTAAATTTTGGTTCAAAAAAAAGAGTAGTTAGGTGTGAAACAAAATCAATTGGCAAGGTAATTATCGATAGAACGCCTTGGCCGATTTAAGAAATAGTGTTGTTGATTCTACATTTCAAAGTTACTTACCCTTTTGTTTTGTATGTACAAAACCTATCTATGATTTTCTCGATTTAGTTCTTTTCTTTGCATTATTCTTGATTGCCCCAGTTGCCTTTAGAGCCAGTTCATCAGGAAATAACGGCAATTCCTTTCCAATCAGACCTCTTAACTCATCCAACTTTACTTGTAATTCATCAGTAGTTCTTGGTTTAACTCCCAAATCTCGTTTTCGTTGGGTTTCCTTATCTTGTTCTTCTTTGGTTGTGGTTTTCTTTCTTTCAATGGCCGATTTTGTTTCCAATTCTTTAATCAAAGCTTCAGTTTGTTCAAATACTCGTTTACACAATTCTGGATCACCATATTCCTTTCTTACTTTTGTATTAATTTTACATTCTTGAACAAGAACCCCTCCTTCAATCTTCATCAATATCGGTGAAAACAAGGCAAAATAGAAACTTTGAGCTCCTTGACTCAAACTTTTCAAACAAAGCCACCAAATAGGATACATGATTATATATAATAATAACCCCCAAACAGTTCCCATGGAAAGAGTTCTTCTAGTTGATGGTGATCGTAAAATCCCTGGGTTAACAGTATTAATTCTGACATTACATGGAGTAAGATCTTTACGCTGGTATGTCATGAATTGAGATTGATATTCCCTCATAGCTAAACCAAGAAGTAATTTTGAAGTTCCATAGACTTTCCAAGGTTGAGATGAAGGATATCTTTTTTTATCCCAAAGGAGATCTGTTTCATCTACATCACCTAAATTTTGGGATGAACAAGTAGCAATTACAATCCGAACATCACGATCAGGAGGTTGTACTCGAAGACAAGGACCAATAAGTGTAAGTAATTGGAAATGACCAAGATAATTGACACCAATTTGTCGTTCAACCCCATCAATTGTGATTTGTCTGGGGTTACCTCGAGGTATACATTCAGCAGCACAACAAATAATCCCATCTAATCTTCTAGGTGGAGTATTGTCTAACCAAGATGTAGCAAATTTCCGAACACTATATAAACTTGCTAAATCACATTCTTCGGCATATATCAAGGGGTTATTACATTTGTCACGCATATCTTCAATATACTCCGCAAGCCAAGAATCATTAGTTCTTCTAGTTAAAAGAATCAATTGGGCACCACGAGTAGCTAAATCATATACAACACGAGATCCTAAACCCGAAGTTCCACCAGTGACGAGAAATACTTTCCCATGCATATCTCGGTCCCAAGTATTTGTTGCTCCTCGGAAATAGTATTTTAGTCCAACTATGGAGGAGACTATAGGGATAACGGTTGGTCCATATTGTTTTATTTGATCCCAATAAGGGATTACTTGGGTGCCTTCAAAAAAGACTGAAGTTAGGAAATCAACTGGCATGGTGTGCGTGTCAAACCAGATGATTAGTTGATGTTTTTTGAAAACTTTTTGTTAATACCTTTTTGTTGATATCTCTTGTTGATACCTTCTTTTCGTTTGGACCCTTTGATTGACACCTTTGCCACTGTTTGATATATTTTTTGTGATTTATTCAAAACTACGCCAAATGCGTCCACCTTTGAAAAATTATTTTTCTTCTCATTTTTTGTTATAGTTAAGGTCATCTCATCGGTATAGATATGGATGAATCAATATTCTATATTGCAAACCCCTGCACCAATAGTGCTTCCCATGCCACATCAATCCATACATCCAACCATCACATAACATTTCGTGCATCCCTGTCACCTAGAAATGGTGCTTATTTAACTGGATTTGGTCCAGGAGAACGGTTATTCACCTGTTCCGCTACCAAAGCATTAATTGAAGTATATAGTTGGGGTAAAGAAGGTGTAGATCAACGAATCCCCTTACCTGAAGCATTAAACTGTCTTACTGTTGTACCTCAACCAGCAACATCCTTGAATAACTTGGAAAAATTGACGAAATTTAGACTTCCGTGGTTATTGGTTGGTGGTACTGCCAGTGGTAAGATTTATATTTGGGAATTAGCCAGTGGAGATCTTGTATGTGTTCGTGATGCCCATTACCAAGGAATAACTGCTGTTAAATTTAGTTCATGTGGTACTTTCTTGGTGACTGGTGGTGATGACGCTAGAGTTATTGTTTGGAATATAGTTGATTTATTAACTAGTGATGTACAAGCTAAACCATATTTTTCAATTACTGATCATACATTACCTATTACCGATATATTATTAAGTGAAAGTGGTGGATTAATTCAAGACTTAAGATTATATACTACTAGTACTGATTGTACTGTTCGAGTATATGATGTGATTAGTAAGAGTTTGTTAACTACATTTGTATTACCATATGGTGTCAATTGTATCACTAAAGATCCAGCAAATCGTGCTATTTATGTCGGACTTGTTAATGGTTTAATTAGGACAATTCCATTATACACTATTAACAAGAATACATCTGTTCTTGAGAGTATTGGTGGGTTGAATAAAATTATAACTATTGATAATGACGTAAATCTTATCAATACATTCACGCATCATAATGTTGGAATAACTCAATTGGAGATATCCTTAGATGGAACTTCAATCATCTCAGGTGACGAATCTGGAGTAGTATATGCATCAGACATTGTGACTAAACAAATAATTAAGACCTTTACTAAATGTGATTCTTCAATTGCTTATATGAAGGTTGATACTGTGCCTAAACAGGCTTCCCAAGGAATCACAACTGTTGACAAGAAACATAGAATGATACCACCTTTTAAACGAGTGTTGCGTGGTAGTGAAGAACATAATTTGTTTATGGATATCCCAGGACCTTTAACTGATGACACAAGTTCATTTGAAAATTGGATTGAACTTAAACAACAGGAAGAAATTGAATTTAAAAACTTGTCAGATGTTGCATCTGAAGTCAAACAAGTTGAAGATAAAGCATATAATAAAGATTTAGAATTGAAATTACAACGATTATCAACTGTATATTCAGAATTAAGAACTAAACATGAATTATTAATTAAGGACCATGCAAATTTACTCGATAAAGTCGAACAATCCTAAATAGTGTATGTATGTGCGGGTGTGTCCAGTTCCAATGTATATTAGACTATTGACTCCTTTGAAGCTGCTTTCTTGATCAGGGCCAGTCTCTTACTTTCTATTCCATAAGCTTGTACATTCAAACTACCTGATTTTAGTTGATTACTATTGTTGCGTTTAATTAACCGCCATCGACTTCTACCTCGTTCTTCGAATTCGCCATATGTATCCTCTGTAGCTAGTTGTTTAGGATCCTCCTTTGTTACCAATTTCTCGCTCATGGTATTGTTGTCATGGATAGTAGTACAAACCCATGTGGGGGGTAGAACAAATATTAGAAATCATAGAATTTTTTTTTTATTATTTTTATTTTTTTTGTATAATTTTTTTTTGATGCGCATTGTTTGCGTGCATCTTGCTCTTCTCATGTAAGTTTTTTCTTCATTCATGTGAATAATAGTTTATGCATTCAGCGCAATAAGCACAGCAATGAGTGAAGAGAAGTTATCGAAAAAACAAAAGAAAGCCCTTGGGTTTAGAAAGACCAAGGAAGAGAGAGATGAACTTAAGGAAAAGAAAAGAAAACTTGAACCTGAACCGGAGGTAAAAGAAGCTACCACAACTACCGAAGAACCAGTAGTTAAGAAACGAAAGACTAGACGAGGTAAGAAAGGTAAAGGTGTAAATGGAGGTTCAGGTCCTAGATTCATTATATTTGTTGGTAATTTACCGTATGATACCACAACAACCGAATTAACTGCTCATTTTAAAAATTGTAATCCTGATAGAATAAGAATTCGTCCTGATAAAGGAATAGCATTTCTTGAATTTGATAATGATACAAAAGAAATTCAAAGTAAAATGGAATTGGCATTACGTATGCATCATACATTATTAAGAAATCGAAAAATTAATGTTGAATTAACTGTTGGTGGAGGTGGGAATAGTGAATTTAGAGTAAATAAATTAAAAGAAAAAAATGAAAAAATGTTGGAAGATCGAAGGAAAACTGATGATATTAAAAGAAAGAAGAAACAAGAAACAAAGGAAGTTCCAAAGGGAGTTCATCCGTCAAGACTAGCCCAATTAGAATAATCAAGGCTGTCCCCACCTCCCCTAACACACAATAGTTAGATTACAAGTAATATAACATTTATTTTTGCATAATTCCCGTTTGCTTCTCTTCCTATAAAATAACACACTTTTTTCGTTTAATAATTCTTCTTGATCCATGGTTATTTCCAGATGTCCTCCTGAAAATACTTCCCCGATGTCCAAGTTGGGATGATCCACCATCTGATCTCTTATGGGGTAAATCGTCTATATCATTCCTTGGAGGGTCCAACACTGCTCTAATTGCGTAATCAAATACTTCTTGAACTCCAACTTGTGTTGCTGCTGAACATTCTATATAATCAATCGCACCAACTTCCCGAGCCAAGTTCTTACCATGAGTTTCGGTTATTACATTTATTCCCCGCTCTTGTAATTCATCCAATACATGGAAATCCTCTCTTAAATCAATTTTGGTACCAATTAATAAAATTAACACATCTCGAGGACAATGATGTCTAATTTCAGGAATCCACTTACTACGAACATCTTCAAAAGAATCTGGATTCACCACTGAGAAACAAACAAGAAAGATCTCAGTTTGAGGATATGACAATGGTCTTAACCTATCATATTCAGATTGTCCTGCTGTATCCCAAAGTCCAAGCTTTATCGGCTCACCATCAATCATAACACTAGCGGAATAATTATCAAATACCGTGGGGATATAATCATTAGGAAAGGTATTTGTGGTGTAACTTATAAGAAGACAGGTCTTACCAACACCTCCATCACCGACAACAACTGCTTTAATACTTCTCATTGTTACTGAAACGTAGCTATATGTTTGTTAGAAAAACCAAAAGTTCGAGCTCACGATTTAAAGATCTTGTGTGTGGTTCGTCTTTTTTTTTTCTTGTTTTATTTTTCGATTCTCGTTTAATTCTTTTTTTTTTCAACACTATTTTTTATTACTATTTTCGGTTGTTGTTTTAGCGCAGGTGGATCAATCATTTTGAAAAAATTTAAGGGGTATTTAATTATGTTACACCCTTTTTTACTACCCAAGAAAAAAAAAAACAAACCAAAAAGCCTTCTACTAAACCCTGAACTAAACCCGCTGGGCTTTTTGATATGCGTAGAGAAATAACTAGACGTTAGACAAAATTCAATTCTTCTATTGTACACTAACGCAAGGGGAAAATCGCAGATGCGGCGCAATCAAAGCATCGATTAGCATAATGCATGTAATAAACTGTCACCAAGGCAACAAATGAACAAATGGACAAACGAACAAAAAACCAAAAAAGAAAAAAAAACCGAGAAAAATTCGTCAAAAAAAACATTAAAAAAAATAATAAATAATAATAGTACGATTTTATTGCATGCAATTCTACCTTAAAGTCCTGATGTCAATAAAGGTGTATGTTCAAAAAGAAACCATAACATCAAATGTGTCAAGTGCAATACTTGGTTGGACATTACCACCACGCGGCATTTTAACGCGCGTGCATGCAAATCACACAATCTGCCCCACCTACCCCTCGGGGGAGAATATAATTTATAGATCGATAATAAAGTTCCTGCACAAATAAATGGAAGCACACGCGGAAAAAAAACCAACCCCCGGTCTTCTATTTACACGCAGTAATGATATCAACAACCGCTACACGAACCTTAACTAGACATTTTTCGAGATGTTTAACCACTTCTGCGGCTGATTTTGATTTTGTAGTAATCGGTGGAGGCATTGTCGGCACGGCAATTGCAGGAGAATTACAATCTCAATTTGGAAACACGTTATTACTTGAACAACATTCCCGGTTAGGCACCGAAACAAGCGCGCGGAATTCCGAAGTTGTTCATGCTGGATTGTATTACCCTGTAGATTCACTCAAGGCGAGACTTTGTATTGAAGGGAAACACAAGATTTATAATGGCGATTTCCAAGGGTTTAAACAATGCGGGAAATGGGTGGTTGCCCAAACTGAAGCCGAAGAAGAAATGTTGAATAAATTGTATGAAAATGCCAGGAATTTAAATGTTGATGCCAGATTGATTTCTAGTGAGGTTGCCCGGAGAAAGAATCCTTTGATTAGGGCGGAAAAGGTGGTGCTTGTAAGTCCCACCACGGGGATTCTTGATTCTCATGAATATTTAACTTTCCATCAATCGAGGTTTGAAAATGAAGAAGGTATAATTGCCACCAATTCCAAGGTAACCGAGATTGAATACTCATCTGACAAGTATACCTTGACAATCCATGATTCTGACTCTGGTGAAAACACCCAAATTACTAGTGCGAATTTAGTCAATTCCGGAGGATTATACGCTCCAAAGATTGCTAATTTGCTTGTACCGAAAGAACGACATTACAAGACATATCTTGCCAAGGGGAATTATTTCAGTTTCCAACCGGCAACTCCAATTCGTAACATAACCGATGTATTAGTTTATCCTGCGCCTAATCCTCAAGCAGCATCATTAGGAACCCACTTGACATTTGACATGGCGGGACAAATTAGATTTGGACCTGATTTGGAATGGTTGGATATTGATGATCCCCAAGAGATAGATTATACTCCAAATGCAAATAATTTACCCCTTGCGTATGAAGCCGTAAAGAGATATTTCCCCAGCATACCTGGTCCCGAGTCATTAATTCCAGATTATTCTGGAGTTAGACCCAAGATTTTCCCCAGGGATAGTAAGTCATTCCCTGATTTTGTAATTAAAAAAGAGGAAGGGTTCCCGGGATTTGTCAATTTATTAGGGATTGAAAGTCCGGGATTGACTGCATCATGGGGAATAGCTCAATACGTTGCTGATTTATATAAATAGATAGTTAGATACAGCGAGGTATTTAGTTGCCACATGCATTTTACATACCGATTAAATCGGTTCACTTTATATATATACATTTTTCACACCTACAAACATAAGTTGAATCACTCCGGTTGATATATAATATATACCTCGCATATGCTCGGTATATATCTCTATATTTTCCTTCTTTTTGAATCTGATTCTTCCTTTATACTCTTCTTCGGTAAATCCTCAGGCTCAGTAGGTCTGGGCAATTCCGTGAAAAATTCATGTAATAAAGCCCTAGTTGAATCACATCTCCTAGAAGGATCCAATTGTGTCAACATAATCATTAAATCAAGAGCCTTTTCAGTGGCTGCACTAAATCTATTTCTTAATTCTTGTCTCAGAGGCTGTGCATACACCGTTAATGCATTATACATGGGTAAACTACTAACATGAGGCCAAATCTGTTCTGTAGGAGTGCCTAATGCCTTGAATGTAACATCTAATTGATCTACATCATCTTTACCTGGAAGGTACGGCACTCGAAGCATCAATTCTGCAAAGATTATTCCAATTGACCACATATCAATTGCTCCGGTATAATGTTTGGCACCAAATAATAATTCCGGAGCTCGATACCATCGTGTAACCACATTTGAAGAAAGGTCTTCATTGGGGTTACCCAACGCCCGGGCTAACCCAAAATCAGCAATTTTTAATTGTCCATCGGGCGCAATCAATAAATTATTTGGTTTTAAATCTCGATGTAGAATGAAATTTCGATGACAATGATGTATACCTCGTAAGGTCATCAACATCCATGATTTAATATCTCCCATATTGAATACAACTTCTTTATCTTTAATTAATACTTCCAAATCACAAGGTAATAATTCCAACACAAGGTTAAGATTATTAGGTGTAGAGAAAACATCAACAAGTTCAATCACATTTCGATGTCGAAGTTCTTGCAAGTATTTAACTTCACGAAGCGCCAGCATATCTAACCCATCTTTAAATATCCCAGTTTTGATTTCCTTAATGGCAATCTTTCTACCGGTGGTGATTTGATGACCAACATAAACTACCGCATATGTACCTTCTCCGACTTTACGTTCTTTAGAATAGTTGTGAGTGGCTGTTGTTGATCGTGTGTTTGTGGTTGGTGGAACCGGAGCTGGGGCCACTATTGGTGTAGACATAGCTTACTTGTTAAGGTATGATTTGATATACAGTCTTTATTATTTTTTTTCAAACTAGTGCGACATTTAATTTCAAACCACGCGCAAAAATAAATTCATACCTTCTGGCCACAAATCCTCTAACAAACTAAGCCGGAATTCCTAGATGTCAAGGTGATGTCCTCACGTGGTATGAAAATATTGCCCTCGGAAATTTCAAACCAAGGTATGAAAATAAAATGTCGCCTGGTTTGAATTAATTTGCGAAACACTGTATATGGTGAAGTATGGTTGTTTTATTTTTTTAAATAGAATTGACAATTTTGCACGACCCAGAAAATTGCTGCAAAATGGCAGGCTAATGTAAGCTATGAAGGTTCACCCAACACTCTCTTGGAGTTTGGACAGCTATATTTTAATAATATGATAGCCATAGAGTTGTCCATATTCTTCGGTCTTAAAATCATAAGAAAGAAAAGAGTTGAAGGGTTTGACCGAAAATCTCACTCTGGTGAGAAATTGACACCTAAAATGAAACTATTTTTATTACTATTATTACTGCTACGATAATCGGGTTCAACCTAGTGTCAACCAGGTTGATCCTGTCTATTAATTCTACTATTTTAACTAAGTAATACACTCCCATTGAGCAAAAACATACCAACTAGTACCACTATCTCCAATAACCAATCCTCTATAAACTCCCAATTCCAGACATTTCAAATTGGCAGAATAAACTCCATAAGGTTTGGACTCGTCGTCTTTATTCAAGGGGAAATATTTCCCCAGAGGAGATTCAACCACTAGTTTGAAATCACTGGTGGTACTTGTTGTGGTTATTCCCTGGGATGGATATTGTTCAATTTCAAAATTATATGCTTGTTTAATTAATAATTTGTTTACTTGGGGCTTTATAATGTATAAATCATTATTTTGAGATTGTACCGTAGGGAATCTTTGTACGAATGAAGTTGATTTATGATTTCCTTGATGATACAAAGGAATCACGATTGATAATTCGTGAATGTTATCAAAATGTTTCTGTAACCCCTTGGCACCGGAGAATATTTGCAATACCCCAATGGATTCTTTCTCAGGGAGAATTGCTTTAATTTTTGCAATTCGTTTATGATTGACCCATTTGATTTGAGAAAGACTTAATTCATTAGTTGTGATTTTAGATGTTTTAACAAGGGTAAACAATTCAACATCATACGGGATTTCTAATTCTAATTCGAAAATTTCTAAATCTTTTAATCTAGTCAAGGCATTATTAAAATTCTTAAACGATAAATGATTATTATAAAACCCAGAATAAGTTCTTGGTAAATAAAATGCAATGTTTGGATCTATGGGAGGGATAACATGTTGTAAATCGATAATTGAAGGGATATGAGTCGAAACCACCGCCAATGGTTCAGCAAGCCAATAAAATTCATTGTATTTGTTTGACAAATTACAAATATTTCCATGTTTAAAGTTGTAAATATCCATTATTCGATAAGAATCGTTGACAAGAACCGAGAGCCAACAATGATTAATTACAAACTGTTCATTATGATAAAACTCATTTGGTTTCTTCCAAAAACCCGGGATAATCTCCAGAGGAATTCTTAAAGCATCAAGAATTTTTTTACAAAGATAATTGATTTGATAAATTGAAGCTTCTCCTTTATATTGAACATCTTTTAATTTTGGTTTAAGCATCAGAATCTTGTTTGTTTCTTCAATTATATGGAATTTACACATGTGTAACATGACACATCTAATTTGGTTTAATTTTGAGCCATGGAATTTGACCGAAATATCAGATATCATATCATTCATATCAGAAGTATGGTTATAATGATCCATGAATGATGCAACTTTAGAATATTTCACATCTGAATTGTCAAAGGCGATGATCTCACCAACTGTTTCATTAGTATTGATTTCTGAAACATAATCTAACGGTTTAATGATTAAGTTTCCTTCTTCACGGACCACTCTTTTAGTTCTGGCTTGTTTTTCCTGACTAGTTAAAGAATTCATTCTATTGATATGCATTTTAAAAGTTGCCCAATCCATGTGTTGTTGTTGGTGCTCTTGTTCTTGTTGTTTCCGCTCAAGAGGATTTAAACTAGGTTCAGTGTGTGATTTTCTTAATAACATCAGGAATATCTTTGGATGTTTAGATTTCTTTTCTTGGAAAACTGAATCCATGACTGATGGTTCTGAAGCCTCTTCTTGATGTTGTTCTTCTACAAGTTCCTGGGGTAATTTTGCTTCATTCATTTCCTTGTCATATTTATGTCTCATAAATGAACCCGCACTAGTTGCACTTAATTCAGATAAGTTTAATACATCACTTTGTAAGGATTTAATCGAAGCGGTTAATGCCTGTTGTTGTTGACTTAACCGAAGTAAATCGATATCTCCTTGGCTTTGACTTTGGCGAAATGAGGTATTATTAGTTTGTCCCACTGTTGTTCTGCCAAATTGTTGCTCCATATCGAAATTGGAATATTTAGGAGGCGGAGGAGGTGGTGGTGATTCATCTCTAGTAGGTGGGGTAGGAGGAGAAGCATGACCGGCATAAGTATAACCATAACCTTCTACATCCTCATCTTCTTCCTCGTCTTCATCGGTTACGTAACGGGATAATTTCTTACTCAAGTCAGAAGTACGTTCATCACTATATGAATCGACTGATGGATTGGGTTGCAGTAATGGACTAGTTCTTGGTTTTGAATACTGTTGTTGCGGCTGTTGCTCTAATTGCTTTAATCTTTGTAATTCCATTTCTAAAATGGCTTTCTTTTTAGCGATTTCTTCAAATTCGTATAATAACTCTTGTTCAGTTTTATTCTTTCTCCGAGGTTTACTACCTGAATCTTCTTTGTATCTTATATCCATATACGACTGGGATTTTATAGGCTGTTGCCTGGATCCCTTGTCTTGTAACAGTAATCTTTTTAAATCATGCATGGATCTACTAGCTTGTTGAAATTTTGAATTGTCTCCTCCATCCACTTGATAACTCATTCTATTCCTTGAATTGGATACTCTATTACTACTTGGACTGTAACCAAACGATTTGAACCCACGTTCACCATACTCATAACTAGTATCAAAACTACCATTTGCATCATCGTATTCAAGTGAAACATTGGGATTGTTTAAAGGGTTGATTTTCTTTGGAGTTGACTTAAACAATTGAGGAGTTGAATTATTGCTTCGATTCAGTTGTACATATTGTTGCTTAGTAGGTGTATTGTTATAGCTTGAAGATTGACTCATCTTGTCCTCGAGTAATTCAACATAATCTCGAGGGAATATACCTTCGGCATTATTTCTTCGTAATTTCCCATTCCACCAACTTTCATCAACTATAGAAAACACTTCAATGATTTCATTTTCAAGAAACCCTAAATCTCCTTCTTCTTCCCCAGCCCATGAAACTATGGTCTTGACTTTGAATGGAAGTGGAGGTGTTGCCATAATGCTAAATATGCTATATTAATGCGATACCCAATGCCCTGAATCTTAATGGTAAGTACAGATAATGCTAAAAGTAACTAGTAAAAGAAGAGAAAATGTGAAACAGATCTGATTCACCAGATCAAAGTCACTTGAAATTCACTGAAGTTCGATGTCCTCTTTGTCATTGTTTGTGGTTAGGAAGTTAATTTACCGGATCTGATGTTTGATTGCCAGATTTCCCAATCGGGAAAAACATAAACAAATCAAAATATTATGCAGGAAATCAGCTGCAAAAAAAAATAAGAAAAAAAAGAAAAAGAAAAATAGAAGAAAAATAGAAGGCAGTGTCTTGGGTGTTGCAATGGTAACCTTAAAATAATACAACTTACTACATAATTAGAACTATATAGTACAAGTAAATAGTTAAATAAGCTTAGACTGTGTTTACTTATACAGCCGCATTTCACTTGCTTTCTATGCCCGCCAATATTGGGCCAAACTATGTAATCGATCAATAACAACCGGCAAAAACGCATTAACACTATCATTAATTAAATTCTGGAAATGTAAAATCGCTTCTTCTTCCGACATTTGTAAACAGAATTTATCTTGCACTTTTTCAATAACTCTAGTTCTATCAAATTTAATATCAGGGATATTTGCATCCAACATCAATTGAAATAAATTAAGAATTAAATTACTATTCTTTCTTAAAGTAGTATATGTTATAAAACAATAACTTTTAAAAATATTATAATTCTCATGCTGTAACCCACCCATTCCATCAATTACTTGAATTGGTAATTTCATCAATGGTGGGAATGGTTTAGGATCTCGACCAAGAATATATCCAAAATCCGCATGCCAGAACTTCCCATTGGGTGAGAGTAATAAATTATCTAAATGACGATCTCCCACCCCTAAAATATATGTAATTACACAATACCCAGCACATGATTTGACGTAGTTGTCCATTATGATGGGTGAAACACCCATGTTTGATGTGATTGCTGGTTGGACTGGGGCTATGACGTTGGGGGAAGATCCTCCAAGTACACTATGGGTAGTGGTTGTGGGTTCCAATTGTGATTGATCCTGACTGTGGACTTGAAGATAATTTAGAATTCCCGTGGTGGGAGTAATACTGTTGTTGTTTGTACTAGTACTCGAGGATGGCTCCTGTGGTACACTAGTCTGATTCAGATTTGGTCTCGTGGCTTCGGGAAACAGTTTCGAGAGGATTGAATCTAAAGTTTCATTAGGAACAAATTGAATTAATCCCGCAATTGGTGATGTAGCAAGAATTTTGTATGGAGTTAATTTCAAATCTAAATTTTCATTCTTTAATAATTGATCCATTAAATCAATTATTTGAATCACAAGTTGATCTTGTCGCAAATCATCTCCTATTTTAAACATCATGGGGTATTTCCCATACTTTTTCTGATGCTTCTTACCAAATATTTGCGACGTGGCATTGCTAGCTGTTGACACTTCTATAGTTTTCAAGGTGATTTTCAATGGTGCTAATGAAGATTTGAAAACGGCTGATTCTTCAGGATAACATCCACAAATCATAATTGAGGGGTTTAAAGGTAATGGGAATGGATTTGGGAATTTCAACAACTCATTTGAAGAATTTGAAAGATATTCTTTTAAAAATTCACTTTTCCTCATGGTTGATTCATTTTTCTTAAACGAACTTCTTAATAATTCAACTAATCCAGTTAATTTCTTAATGAACCAGATCTGTCGTTTAAGATGTTTATAATAAGGTAATTTATGATCATGGCAATGTTGTTTTAAATCTTCAATATATTTATTTAAAATCATACCATACATTTTACTTTCACCATTGTTATTCAACTGATCTTCATTTTCAACCTTAACGTACCAATAAAAGAAATTCCCTAATTTCTCAGATTTAACTGATTCTTCAATTAAGAATTTAGCAAGTGGCGACTCTAATGGATCTCCATTATTCTTATGTTGAACATCTTCAAATGGTAATTTCCGTTCATATATCAACGATTCATATTTTAAAGCTTGGACTAATTGAAGTAAATACAAGAGCAATTCATCACTACTACTAGCCAACTTCAATCTATCCACGGCCAATTTCCTTAACAATGTTACATTATTAAACACTTTTAAGAATCTTTTTTCGGCTTCTTCATCTTTTAATTTATTATTGGTATTATCTTCATCCGGATACATTGATCTCGCCAATATAAAAGGATTAAAAAAATCACCTAATAATTCAAGAGAATCTCCAATTTGTAAATTATTAACTCCCCAATAATTAGGTATTATTTCATTAAATGTATGATCCAATTCATAATCATTCTCCCAATCAATGGACTTTAAAAATTTCGGTAAGAAAGATTGACTAGTGGTTTTATTTCTTGAATCCGGGATATTTGTTTGATTATTATTATTCTTACTAAAATAATATCGGAATTTCCAAATCAAATTTTTTTCATAATCATTAAGTTCTATATTTGAAGGTTTAACCAATATCCGTAGTAATTCATCTCGTAATTGCGGAGTTGGCTTTAATTCCTTATCCAACATCGGATTATTATTATTGATATTTCTCTCAAGTTTATGATATTTAAGTTCAATAGGATCGTATATTGTCGTAGTGGCATTAGTATGGTTTAATTTGGTTGAAATTTGGAAATCAGGATCATATATTTGGGTATTACCTTCGATATTAATAACTGTGGTGGTTGTAGTAGTTTCCAGTGGTGGATTAGTTTCAAATTTCGTAATTGTCGGTATTTCGTATTTAATATCAGAATAAACAATTGGCAATTCAAAATTAGGTAGCTCAAGGTACAAGTAAAAATCTGCATCACTGTCTACTGTTTGTTCTTGTTGGTTGTTGCCACCGGTTAATTTTGGCAACACCAATTTATCTAACCAATTAACCCGATTGAATTCCCCATTTTCAAATCTAATCAAGTTAGTTTCCAACTCAGTTAACCCCTTGGGTTGATCACCATAATCTACCACAGGTTGTTGTTGCTCCTGAGTATAAATTGCCACTTTCTGGGATCCACTCCTTAATGTCGACCTAGTCTTATCAAACATAGACAAATACCCTACCCCAAACACCACACTCTCACAATCAACAATTTCATAAATGACAAACTTTAAATATGTTCCAATAAAGATTTGATTATATTCCATAGCCAATTTGACATATTGATTCCATATCCTTCTCCCACCCCGGAAATGTGTGAATGTAGTTTGAGAAATTGGACCAAGTAAATTATGATTATTTCCATCATACATTGCTATTTTAATATACAAGTCTGAATTCTTGTATATTCGTGATGATGTTTTAAATACATCTGGTTGTTGGAATTTAGTCAGTAAAGGTATAGGTTCAAATGATGTATTCGATGTTGGTTCAAGATAACAAATTTTAACAATTATCGGATCAGTGAGATCTTTCGAAAGTCCGAATGTATTGGAAAGTTTAACTTGACTTAGAGCGTCATGAGCTTCAGTTATTGCCGTCATTATCTGGCAATTGAACGTAAACCAGTACAAGACTTTCCAAACCCCCCAAATCAAGTGCGTGAATATGGTAACAAAGAAAAAACTAAACAAGGCGCTACCACTTGCCAAATATGGGGAAACTTGAGAACTTAAACCGAGTTTAAAGGGTGCTATTCTTATTGGTTCTTCAAACACCTTTCCCAAATGAAGTCAAGGGATTTCTTCGTCCATTATTGGATTGAGTCTTTATTTACCTTTTAGAAATATCTTATCTATCGTTCTACTTTTATATATACTAGAAACTATATTATTATTATAACCCATGTGCAACTCAAAGTCTTTCATATTGCTGGTACATACATACTTTATTCAATAGCTATGAATCCGAACCATTTCTGGAACTTAGCTCTGCGCTGCAAATCATCACATTTCGGAAGTTTCATGAAACTCCAGAAAGGGTCATTTACTGAACCTCCATCATCCAAGAATTGGCGGTAGTATGACATAACTCTACTTTCTGTTTCGCTTATTTCTTGATTAGGTTCATCATCCATGTATTGGCGGAAATAGTATGACATAGCTTCTCGCATTAACCGAGGAGTTACCAATTCATTTTCTCCTACTAATATCGACATTTGCCTTTTGAATTCATACAGAGTTATGAATTGTCCTTTCAGATTAACAAATGGGTAACACTTGTAGAACTGATTACTAACATCCTCTTGAGAGGCAGTAGGACGGAAGTGGTCCGGTTCCTTAACTATGGGAAGGATATCATATAGGTGAAGGAAAACAGGCCGGATCGCCAATATATATGCAATCATGCACTCTCCCAACCGAAAAGGAAGCAACCTTATACAACCTTCTGATTCACCAGTCTTTCTGTTTCTCGAAAGGTTCTTTATGTGAAACCGGCTGTCCAAGTAGACAATATTTCTCTCTTGATAACTTGCGCCATTGAATAGAATCGTCTGCAACTCGCTAAAAGGAAATGTATTGCCTCCCAGGATATAACAAGCAATAAGAAGATCAATAGTCATCGCATCTATAATATCAATCGCCGCTTTCTTGTCAAGGTTAGGATTGTATTTAAATATCATGTGCTCAAACTGAGTAATCAAACTACATTTGGCCTTGTCGCCACCACGAGCAACAAAGTGATTATACACCTCATTAACTTCATAAACTGCACCTGTCATCACCCCAATGGTTCTGAATTTATCGTGGAAATCATTAAGAGCCTTTTCATATAAACACTTGAAATAACCAGGTCCAATTTTGGTTCCATTAATGTGTAATACCTGATTTTCCGATTCAACTATCTGAAATTTATCGATTTTGCTTCTTTCAATTACCAATTGTTGATAGACATAATCAAGTTTGGCCCATCCAATATATTTACTGTTGGTTAAGATAGAATGTCTGACAAAATCCTTCACACCAGTATAATCACTCTTAAGATACACAACCCTCTTACAGAAACTTCTCATTGCTTGGATTTTTTTTATCGTAAAGTAACTGGCCTTCAACTTGCCATTGTCAATATTTATCAAATAGGGCAACAACAATGAAGTCAACATGTCATCATTCTTCATTATGAAATAATCAAATAAATTTAACAAGGCTTCATACTTGGCTGTAACAGTTTCATCGCTGTTTATGACTTCAATGTACTCACTAGTCTTTTCATCACAAGAGCTCACCAAAAATGGAAACTTTTGATAGTTGAGTATGATTGAATAAAACTTTCCAAAAAACTTACTATAAGCTTTCATAACCTTGGAATCGGGCGTTTGGAACACAAAAGTGTCGTTCCAGGTATTTGGTGTTTGGGGGGAAAAGTGAAACATGGATGAGAGATCCTTCTCTACATCATGACAGACCTTGCGGTAAATTTCTTCCCCTTCCTCTTGAAGTGTAGAGTCTTTCAATTTCTTTAATAAGTTGATTTGCTCATTAGTTATATCGATAGTGCAAAACATTCTAGCAAGGAAACTGCTATCGTTCTCGTTGTCCGGTAAATCATGTTGATTTAATTCCTCTTCATTATCGGAGAACTCATCTTCTTCGAATTCTTCTGCAAAGCCATCTTGAAAAAATAACATGGTGATGTATTAAGAGAAGACACCTAACAATATCAGCTTGAAATTCTTTTACGCGTTGCAGGCAAAATTTATCCGAATTTGAAAATTTAAATCTCCAGTGAAAAATTTAAAAGTTTTCTGCTTAATTAACCGAAAATTGATTACTAGCTTTTGTTACGAGAACTCCAAAGAAATCTACGTGTAGAAGGGTGAGAAACTCGTGAATCAGAAAGTTTTTATATTGCTATCTGTCTCACGAATTTTACTATGGTTTTACTATATGTTTTTATATTCTATTTTCTTCACTTCTAAATTATGCTATATACGTACTTATTTATTTATTTTGTCCTAACCAGAAAATCTTTTGCCCATTACCATTAGAATTACTAGTACTTGAACTTGGTGGCTCATCATAATCACCAGACATGTCATCATCTTCACCAGAATTATAATTACTATCAAGGTAATAAAAGATTGGTTCTACTTTACTTGGTTTTTCCGCAGGTTTACTCATTGAGACAGTAGCTTCTGGAGAAACTCCCGAGGGAATGAACTTGATTGAATTCTTGCGTGATCTTGTCTTACGTGGTGAAGACGAGTATGAAGCCGGTGTAGCTTGTCGTTCAGGATCTCTGCTAGGTGAAAAGTCCAAAAAGAAAAATCTCTTGTTTGACTCTTCTTCTTCTTCGTCTGAAGATGTTGAGGATGTTGTTGTCTTGGTATTGAAAGTCTCTGGATTTTTATTGGGTACTTTGGATATATTCTCTGCTGGAGGTTTCCCTTGAAGGAAATAGGAATCTTCAGTACTGCCCAAACTAGACTTATTACGCTTATGTTGCAAAGTTTTATCCATGCTTGAAGTCAGAGATACTCCACTATTACTTCCTGAATAACCCAAAAGATTAACCCGAGAATTAACTTTATTATTCAATTCTAGAGTTGGGATATCTTGACTACTTCCATATTTCAACTTTAATGGGTTAATTAAACTTTCATCCAACTTCAGTAAATCAATCATAGAATTATCTCGTGATGGACCAGATTGAGGTGAAACTTCAGGTGTTACCGCTGCAGTTGGAGGATTAGTTAAATTGAAATTCCGCTTGAATGCATCATCCTTTATATATTTCTCTTGGAATTCTTTCTTAATCTTGTGAATTTTATTTCCTGGTTTCCAATCCTTGGCTGCTTGGCATAATAAACCATTTGAATCTGAAGAAGTTATATCTTTAGGTAGATCCGACTCTGACACGGACGGTTTTAATTTGTCTCGTTTAATGAAATTGGTTTTGTAGTACACGACATCAGAATCTAAATTTAATGGATATTCAGTATCTGGTTCCATTATATCAATGGCATCCTTGACCAATTTCCATTTATAATTCTCAACTTTATAACTTCCATCTTCCTTACCATCCAGTAATGTTCTTTTGGCAACATTTAGCTTGGCTTCAGGAATCTCTTGAAATATTGGATGATTAGTGAAAAAACTCATGAAATTATTGATAGCATATCCATGAGATACAATTATAATTATATCTTGATTTTTAATATACATGGATTTATCATACGTTGCCAACAATTTCGTGAAATACTCCTTACAATTCATTTGATAATCCTTATGTTTTAAATTGGGACCATTAAAATGACCCAATTTACTTGCGGGCCGGAAATTAGAACAACAATTTCTATTCACAAGTTGTTTAACATTAGCAGTATACATAGCATATGCATTGTCGGAGTCTTGAAATGGAGGTTGATTAGTCATTTTGTCGTGAATCCATTCACTCAAGGCAAAATCTCCCAATAATTGAAACTTGACATTATATTTATCATATGCTTGACTAAACTTGGCTCTCAATTTTGTAACTAATAAATCAGCAGTTTGACAACATCGCAAATATGGACTGAAATGAATAAATACATTCTTGTTTTGAACAATTGGTGTAGCTGGGAATGCAGTGGTAATTGAAGCTATATCTTCTACAACTTGTTCAATTTGTGATATGGCATGGGTGGAAATTGAAGGATCATATGGTTGATAAGCAGTTGACAATGCAACAGCTGTTGAATCCACGGAATGGTCTATTCTTTCACCATGCCGTAAGAAATATAGTTCTGACATGTGTGATAATATAAAAAAGAGAGATATACGATTTGAAATACGATTTGATTACACCTTTATTGTTACCCTGATCCTTTTTTTTCCTCACTAGATTTCTATGACGTGATGGTTTTTTTGTTTTTCCGAATCACGGCAAAGCCGTTCCTGATTACTAAATACTGACACCAAAAAGAGCCTCCGTGTTATTTTTTTAGGGAGTAGAAATTGTTGAGTTCGCTATTTGTTGATCTTGGTAAATGCACATCCAACATAAATAGGATGATTCAAACTAAATTTGTTGACCTTTCTTCGCTTAGAAATTAACATAATTTAAATTAGGGATTTACAAGAAAATTCAAGTAATTACATATCTCTGCATACGCCTTGTTTCAGAACGTTTCAAAACCCCTCGTGGTTACAATTTAAGTTAAATAACTATTTTGATCTGAAATAGTTCAATCTGGTTTCAAATTTTTAATCCTCCACCAAAAAAAGTTTAATCAACAAATAATGAAATTGTATTGATCACTGCTATTTCTTTTTTTTTTTACTTTTTGCGTGGAGATATATGATTGAACCAACTTTCGCAGCTATTTTACGTGCAGTTGATAGCTAATGTTATATTTTTCTGCAGGAAGGGTTAGTTAAACTAACAATCAATAGAGCTTTGTTACTCTTGATCTTTTCTAATTCTCACACAGTTGTCTTTTACCTCCAAATGTCTTGAAGATACATTCCTATGCGATATTCATGCGGTCTAGGGTTTGTGATTGATAACCTTTTGGAGTGTTGCCTTGACTCCATTTATAGTACATTTCTAACTCTTAGTTCGGGTGCACTTGGAGAAGCTTAAATCCCAGTTAGATCTTCAAAAAAGGCAGTTCGAGCCATATACAACGCAACCCCAATTAAATAAGCGAAAAAATAAAGCAGCACTATTGGTCTGAAAATTAAAGCAATATAGAAATTATTAAGCAAATCGTACTATGCAGCGGTATTTGATGTATTTGATGAACTGTGGACCTCCCATGATAGGAGAATTGGGAATTCGTAGCAAGAAAACATACGACGTTTTGAAATTCATTCCAGTAGCGAACAACCAAGAGTTGTTATGTGATTTGATTCACCGATCACTTACGGAYTATTCTCCTGCTTATTTTATAAAACATGGGAACCAAATTGATACTACTAATAAGTTSGGGTCTTACGAAATGTTTGACATTCATGATGTAGAGGATTTAATTCGTCATTATGAAGAAATGTTGAATATTCTGAGTGAYGAATTTCTGGAGATATCTAACCATTCRTTGATCACATTCTATGTGCCAGACCAATGTAWGTTAAAACTACCACTTGATCTTGTTTCCAACTGGTTTGAAGTAATTCCGGTACATGATGATGCTCATTTGATTTTGCATTTATTAACAACAGCCAACTATGATAAACAACATTATTTGCAGCTCACAAAGACAGGTCAATTARTTCTTCGTGACATTAGGAAAAGATTCAGCCATTGTCGTWTTTTTCAATGCAAMAGCAAAAGCATTAATACRATTATAAATATTATAGTCGAACAAGTGTTTCCGARGTTGATTGAGGACAAAGAGCTCTATGAACGATGTARACGTTTTMCTTTAGCRAAACCTATTTTCGAAAGAATGAACGAAACAGAATTACGAAMGTACTTTCCTATGGTTGTCCCGCGAAACCAAAAGTTGACYACATCGTTTTATATATCAAATAASGAACTATTGGAAGAATTAAAAGAACRACACGATGTTGAAATTGATCCTTTCTTTGAAGAGATACCGTTAGAAGGTAAYGTGAAGGARGTTTACAAGCTTGCTTTCGGAGGATGCTACMAGAGACTGGATTGGTATCGAAAGCCTTTCTTACATTTCTCTAAACTRGGAGARTTGAAATTATACGAACCAGGTATGGCGGAAATTTTTGAATTTAGTAGTGACAATATGRATTTAATCAAAGAAAAYCTCGTCTGTCGTCATCAAGAAATAATTGCAGCATTACCGTCCAATGTATTTGAGAAGCCACCTTCAACAATATAGACCAGATTTTTTTAACGACAAAACGGCGGTGAAATCGGAAATATCTTACTGGCTTAGTAGCTCCGTACTTGGTTAAATCAAATGTCTTGAAAGAATAGTACCACTCAATCGTAAACTTTTACTAATAATGTGGCGTGGTTTCTCCTACCACGAATATCGATCGCAAACGCTTATATTATGGGCTAGTACTCATACCAGGTATCTAAGTGTAACAAATTTTCAACCTGATTACGCTACAAACTTACACCTTTATATAACGGGAACTTCTATATTATCCCTGTTCCCGAAACTTTGGTCAACTTCAAAAAGCTACTTATTTAGTATCGGCATTCTTGGACCTGCAAATTTTTGTCTAGCATATCAAATACTTAATTCAAACATTATTCAATAGTACGCAAAGATTCATTACTTATCAAATTTGAAAGATAGAGTACACGCATTCTAAATCTGAAAATAAACCTTTGGTAATTGCGGAATGGATTCTAACACTGATGCATACTTAGTCGAGTTTGTACGAAATTACTTGCCTCGATTTCCTCAAGAAATCCTAGAGCTGATCTATAACTTGCTTTCAACTTCGTATGTAACTGATTTCCTTGCCTACCTCACAGATGATAATATCCGGTTGGCCACCTGTAATTACCTTTATCCTCTGATTATGTTCCTGGATCATAGATACAAGAGACCGAGGCTCAATTTCTACGGCATGAATGTTTTCCGATTCATGGAGATGTTCCCGGAGTTTATTCCAAAAAGACTTGTTGTGACTGGTTCCTTTGGATTTGATCTGTTCAAGAAGATATTCGAAAAGTATTACGATAGAATTTGTAAAATTGACCACCTAGAAGTTGAGCAGCTATATTCGAAAATTTCACTTGCCCATTTGGAATATGTATTATCATTTAACAATTTGAAGGTGTTGAAGCTACTGGTTGAAAAAGACTGTGAATTGGGATTATTCTCCAATATGTTCCGGAACCACCCCAATATTGAATCTGCGGAGTTGTACTTCACTGAATATAACAAGTTTGACCTGTGGAAGCCGCCGAGACAAATCTTGATTTGTCCTAAAAGGTTGACGAGACTTTATTTACGAGGATATGCTGATGTTCGAAGTATACTGTTCCCAATATCTCTCAGATATCTTAGCATACGTCAGAACTTCAGTCCTTGTTCATCTTCATTCTTAAACATGTTCCCTGCGAATCTAAGCGAGCTTGAGTTAATGCACTGTAGATTAACGGAATTAATAGTCGATGATTTACCAGACGGTTTACTTAAGTTAAATATTTCGGACTGTAATATTCGAACCATTGCCGGAAAAAAATGGCCAGATGGTCTCCAAATATTGATTATTAAACAAGATAGAATATGTGACGGTGTATTAATACGAATGGCTGAAGCAATCGGGTGGCCACCAAATTTGATACGTTTAAATATTGGAAACAATCATTTCAACCTGCCAAGGATCCTAAGCATATTACCTCTGACTTTGAAATGGTTAAGTATGAGCTATAATCGTTGGCTGTGGAACGATGTAACCGAAGTTAGATTTCCTGACACTTTGACCTCGTTGTTTCTAGTTGGATGTGAGATTGTCAATTTGCTGTGTTTTCAATTCCCATCGTCACTCCGGGTGTTGTGGTTGGGCAGGAATAGGATTACTGATGTATTATCATATGATGGATGGGAAAAGCTAATCAATTTGGATACACTATATCTTAACTACAATTCAATACCAACGTTAGATTATTGGATAATTCCTCCCAATTTAGCGACATTGGATGTGTCATACAACCCAATCGGAAATATTTCGCTGCTCGCACCCATATTTAACCCGGAATATAATTTCAATGTTGTCCTGTTGAGCCTTAAGGCTTGCTGCCCCGCCAAATTTGAAGTCTATCATATCCCTCCCAGTTTGAAGATCCTAAACCTTTCGCATAATAGATTGAGTCTGTTTACGTACCTTGATATATTTAGGCAGTTGAAGTTTTTGGACTTATCCTATAATGTTTCAATGAAAACTGTCTTTGAAACTACTAGCGAAAACAACGTCAATAACATCGTATATCGCTAAATTATTTGCCCAGATGTATGACAAGATTCTAAGCACTTCATTTGATACATTCACAAATGTGTTAGGTTAGCCCCTTTTCATAAGTGGGTATTTGTTTTAGCTATTCTGAAAGTGAGTGTTGTTTGTAATTGAAGTCATAACAGAACATTGACTATTTACCAAGTTTATGTTAATCACCAAAACTGTGATCGGTACGTTGGACAAATATGCCTCGTGTTCTTATTGGAGGTGTGGTTGACGTCATTATTGATAAATTCAGCTAATCCATCAAAGTTTGCAAAAGCCCTTTGGCAAATTTGTCTTTGGCTTGGAAGACAGTTAGAATGAGTAACTGCTGCTTTATACTGATAATTGCAAGACAACTTTAAATTATAAACTATATAAAGATACAACTATACTTGCTCGATTGAGTCTTCCACTGAATGTTCAGTTTTAGGTTTTTCTCCACTAGGTCCAAAAACATTTTCATCTCTGAAAGCATGTGAACTTGGGACGAATTTATAGGACTCCCAAGCTTTATCAACCATCAAATACATCTCATCAATTTGTTCTAAAGATAACCCCTTAGTTTCATAAACAAATAAATACACGAAAATCCCACCTATAACATTAAACCCACCCCAAATGAAGAAAACTTTAGAACCTAAGTTAGCATTTCCTTTCCCAGAATCAACCATATATGGAGTCGAATAACCAATTGCAAAGTTCCATAACCAATTCGAAGCAGTACAAAGAGCCACCGATTTTTGTCTGACATTAAGGGAGTAAGATTCAGACACAACTGCCCAACAGAGAGGACCCCAGGTAGCAGCAAAGCCAGCAATGAAAATACACGAGAAGGCAACCAAGCATTGATTAGCGGCCCTAGAATCAGTAGCTACCCCAACAGAAGCTACAAGTAATTGAGAGACCGACATAACTACCGAACCTGATAATAATAATTTTCTTCTACCGATCGTTTCCACCAAGGCAACACCAGGGAAAGTCATACCGACATTAACGATATTAGTAGCCATTTGAATAGTAAAAGGATTCTTGATCCCTGAACTCTTAAAGAACGTAGTGCCGTAGTAGAAGATGAAATTAATACCAGTCAACTGTTGCAAAGCGTGAATAGTGACACCCATAAATAATCTTCTGTGTTGTTTGTTCACATTTTTGAATACTTGCGCCCAAGAAGTGTTACCAAACTGACTTTCGAATTCAAAGTTGGCTTTTATATCTTCATACTCTTCAATTAAATCAGGATGATCGATTGGTAATTTTCTTAATCGCCTTAACGAATCCTTAGCCTTAACCTCATCAGACTTGGAAACCCAAAATCTTGGAGTTTCAGGAAGAAGAAACATTCCGATACTTAAAATCAATGCCCAAGCAAATTGAAGAGCGATTGGAATTCTATATGACCCGGAGTCTTTTCTACCTTCTGTACACTTGTTAGCAACAGCAGCAACTAATAAACCAATAGTGATAGCCCATTGATAAGAGGAAACAATGGCACCTCTGATCCATTTAGGAGTAGTCTCAGCAATATATAAAGGAACAACAGCAGAAATCAACCCGACACCTAAACCAGCAATTGCCCTACCGGCGATCAAAAGTGGGTTGGATGTAGCAATCGTTTGTAAAAGAACACCGAGATTGAAAACAATCATTGTGGAAATAATTAAAGTCCATCTACGACCAATTCTATCGGAAAACATAGGAGCAGATAAAGCTCCACAAAAGGTACCAGCTGACAAGATTGAAACAATAAGTGATTTTTCACCTGACGAGAAGTCTCCCTTACCAGCATTAGGGAAATTTTGCTTAACGAAATCCATAGCCAAAATCCCAGAGATCGTACCAGTATCATATCCGAATAAAAACCCACCAAAAGCTGCAAATAACCCCACTAAAATACCACGGGTGGTTGAGCCGGCTTTCTTTTCACCGAAATTTATAAACTTTTGCAAAAATTTGTTATCTTCTAGACCCATTATGTTGATGTCTGTGTTTTGTGATGATAAAGGAAGCAATGGTTTAAAAGTGCACTTTATAGATGATATTTATAGTTATTCCGAAACAAAAATCGATGAATCTCAGTTGCAAAAGAAAAACGAAATATAGCACAAAAACGAAGAAAAAATAAAATAATTAATCCGGGATGCATCCGGAACTTTAAAATAATTGGGTGACCATGTTTTGTAAGGTTTATTTGAGAATTCTGGTCATTTCCTACACCAGGTCTAGTTTGATAATTTCCTATGGATACTACACTGGCATAGTCTTACGAAGTTATTCATATCCTGTTTTTAAGCTCTGCTAGCACTCCCAAACTCTAGAAAAAAATAATATAAGAAAGGTTCAACAGGGGCAAAAAAATAAAAACGAGTCTAAAAAATAGCACAACAATTCAAAAAAATTAATCCGATTAGAATCTGTTAATTTTGATTTCACGATGAGAGGGCTTTACTTTTCGAAAGTGACTTTATAGTTAACTTTTTATATTAGCTTATGATCTATGACGTAATACCTGGTTTATGGCCTTTGGTATACTGTAAGCAAGATCTACATAGTCTATAACGCTAAACTTATTAAGGGATTAATTGGAGAATGTGTACAATTACGGTTTTATCCGGTTACATATCAAGACCTTCTTTCAACAACGAGCCAATTACGAGATGTTGAAGCATTTCCAACGTAAGGCTTTTGTGAAAAGAGGTTTTATTTATGCGGGAGTAGTTAAAAAAAATTTTATACGGCATTGCACACACATGGTCCCCAAGTTCTCCACATTTTTTCCGAAATCTAAAGTTCTGAATTTGTGAAATGAAATAGTCTCGCTAAGTATCCACCCTATTTCGCCAAGACTTGCAAGTAAAGTTAAAGAACACATGAATTGAATTTTTTTTTCTTACCATCGACATTATGGATAAACTTAAATTTTCAGGTGTGTATGAGTGAATTAGGTATGCTAGCTCCCCTCCATGTGGTTCAAAATTAAACTTCATATTCACGAACATTGAAGCAAGTCTTAAAGGACTAACATAAGAATAGAAATATATTATACGGGTAGCAAAATTAGTCTTTTTTAATTCCAAATCCTCCGAGATAATTGCTTGGCGTACCAGGATGAATTGTGAAACAACCCACTCCAGTGGGTATTTCCCGTTGTGCATGAGTAATTTTGGAGTGGGGTTATTCGTTTAATTCTATCCTACAGTCAAAAATTATCCGATCAAGTAGTATGCTGACGTCATAAGTTGTTCATCCGTATCTGCGTGAGGAGTTAATCCTTAACTACTGTATACCCGAAAAATCTTCCGATGTTTACTATCTAATGAACTGTCATCTTGAAATTCTGTCTATTTGTTCTGAGTTTAGGGTTCTGAAGTGGTGTGATTGTTTATGTAATCAAATTCAGCAAGTCAACAATCAGAGGCAAAGTTAGAGTTTGGTTTTTACATGCTTTTCCAATCGATTAATCACTACTATTTTGAAATCTAGTTGGAAAATATTGATTCATTATTTTCCGAAAGATATTCCTAACCAGTATGCCAAGATATTTACATTTTTTATTTTAAACGAATCCCCCAAATATTTCGCCTAACGTTACCTCATATGGAATAATGCTGGATTGTTGATTTTAGTATATTAAAGATAATAGCCTGTTCTACAGCATCGTTAAATTTACTATTAAATTGATCTGCTCTAAAATCCGTATACTGATTCATTTTCTTTGTTATCTATATTCCATTCGTTTTGCTTGTCTACCACACTGCACCAACTGCAGCTATTCTGGGGTTCGTTAATAGATATTCCATATGGTTCATAAAGGTTGGAAACCTTTCTCTTGGCATTGTGTGCCCTTTCAGAGAAGATTCCTACAGTTCAATCCAGAATCTAGAAAAAACGTCTATTATAAACTATACTTCTATACTTTGGCTAAACTGAAAGGTAACAGCAAGAGAAAGTTTAATTATTTCTCAAATTCAAAGTTATCATACTTTCTCGATATTCCTCAATGCTTGGTGCTCAAAATTCAACACTCAATATCAACTTCCTTGTATATTTCCACCAGTGAAAACACAGGTAGCAGAATCATTTTTGGTTTTTATTAACCAGTATAATAAATTAGTTATCTACGGCTAACATCCCGCATTGTCCAAGTATCATATCCTAAAAGAAACCCTCTGAATGCAGCAAATAAACCAACCAGGATACTTTGGCTAGTTGATCTAGTTTTATTTTTCTTCGAAGTTCTACTTCTGTTTGAGAATTGATTTTCTTTTAAACCCATTATTAGATTTCCTCGACGATGATGATGATAGAAGCATTATTAGTTACGGGAGAGTTGAAGGATATTTATCCTTATATAAAGATAATCATTTTCAGTTAATTGCAAATAAAAAAGAAATCATTGAAAAATGCAACGCAAGAACAATTAATCCAGTATGGGGTAATTCTAAAAAATAATCCGGATTCTTTTCTTTTTCGTGTGGTGATCTTCAGACTAGTTTGGTACAGGGTCTTTCTAAAATCTATAGATTATCCTTAATTGAACGAACAAATACCATTGAGCAAAGTGAATACTTGTGAATTTCTCCCTTGATTCACACAAGTTACTCGATTGGTAGGCCGAAAACCAAAAGCATTCGACAAGTCCTACCATAGAAAAGCAAAGAAATTTGAAAATGTGGGCTTTGGGCTCCTGACGTCATTTTTTTGGATAACGCCGTAATCATCCTTCTATAATTAGATGATATACACCGTTTCTTTTCGTTAGTTTCTTTGAGAAGTGTTCTTCGTACCCAGTCAAAAGAAACTTTTCTTATAATATAACTGAATTTTATTCATTAATATGCTGTAATACCATTACGGCATTGAAGAATATACAAAAATAAATCACATTTTATCTGCAACACTAATGGTGAACGAAAAAAAAAAAAAACGATAAGTATTTCTCCAAAAGAGGGGATACTCCAGATCTAATCTATTTTTCAGCATTTTTGTTCGTAAATTACTAACTGATAAATTCTCTTTTCAAAACCCTGGTATTTGATCTCATTTATCTTACTTGCCTCAATAGAGAATTGAAGTGAATCTCTTATCTAATTTACCGAACCAAATATTGCAGACCTTGACGCCACTTTTAACCGATATATAGAATTGTTTGTCACAATCCATACAAGTTTCGTAACTACTTGAAAGTACCATTTGCCCATAGTCATTTCCGTTCATCATTCACGGCTGAAGTAATAAAATAGAGCGAGAAGGAGGCCCATACAGTTCTACCTAGGAATCATAAATTAAAACATATATATATATAAAGAAACAACTATACTTCCTCTGCTGAATGTTCAACCTCGTCTTTTTCTTCTCTAACATGACCCTCTTCTCTGAAAGCATGTTCACTGGGGATGAATTTGTAAGACTCCCAAGGTTTATCCACCTTCATATACATCTCATCAACCTGCTCTAACGATAACCCCTTAGTTTCATAAACAAATAAATATACAAAAAGGAACCCTACCACATTAAAACCTCCCCAAATGAAGAAAACCTTAGAACCCAAATTAGCATTTCCTTTTCCAGAGTCAACCATATACGGAGTCGCATATCCAATTGCAAAGTTCCATAACCAATTGGAAGCAGTACAAAGAGCAACTGATTTTTGTCTAACATTAAGAGCATAACTCTCGGCGACCACAGCCCAACAAAGTGGACCCCAAGTAGCAGCAAACCCAGCAATGAAAATACACGAGAAGGCAACCAAACACTGGTTAGCGGATTTAGAGTCAGTAGCGACTCCAATAGAAGCGACGAGTAATTGAGAAACAGCCATAACAACGGAGCCTGATAATAACAACTTTCTTCTACCCATTAATTCAATCAATGCAATTCCTGGGACTGTCATTCCTACATTGACTATATTAGTAGCCAATTGGATGGTGAAAGCGTTTTTAATTCCCGAACTCTTAAAGAATGTGGTACCATAGTAAAAGATGAAATTAATACCAGTTAATTGTTGTAGCGCTTGAATGCATACCCCCATGAATAATCGTTTGTGTTGCTTGTTAACATTTTTGAATACTTGCGCCCAAGAAGAGTTACCATATTTCATCTCAAACTCAAAGTTGGCTTTGATATCTTCATACTCTTCAATTAAATCAGGATGATCAATTGGTAATTTTCTTAATCGTCTTAATGAATCTTTAGCATTTTCTTCGTTAGACTTCGAAACCCAAAATCTTGGGGTCTCAGGAAGAAGAAGCATACCAATACTCAAAATCAAAGCCCAAGCAAATTGAAGAGCAATTGGAATTCTGTATGACCCGGAATCTTTTCTACCTTCAGTAGCTTTATTAGCAACAGCAGCAATCAACAATCCAATTGTAATTGCCCATTGATAAGAGGAAACAATAGCGCCTCTTATCCATTTAGGAGTAGTCTCAGCAATATATAAAGGAACGACAGCAGAAATCAACCCGACACCCAATCCAGCAATTGCTCTACCTGCTATCATAACTTCATTACCAGTAGCTACTGTTTGTAAAACAATACCAATATTGAAAACAATCATAGTGGAAATAATTAAAGTCCATCTACGACCAATTCTATCTGAAAATATAGGTGCTGATAAAGCACCAATAAAAGTTCCTACAGATAAGATTGAAACAATAAGTGATTTTTCACCTGAAGAAAAATCTCCAAGGGCTTTATCACCAGGGAAAGTTTGCTTAACGAAATCCATAGCCAAAATCCCGGAGATCGTCCCAGTATCATAGCCAAAAAGGAACCCACCAAATGCAGCGAACAAACCAACCAAAATCCCACGAGTGGTTGAACCAGCTTTCTTCTCCCCGAACTTTATAAATTTTTGTAAGAATTGATTATCTTCTAAACCCATTGTGTCTGTGGTTAGGATAGAAAATATCGTTCACCAAGGGAGCTTTTGGAGGGGTATTTATAGTTATTCAAGACTGCCATTTTCGTGAAGTCTGAATTGCAAAATAAAACAAATTAGCGGAAAATAAGAAAAAAGGAACCAAAAGCAATTAATCCGGAGAATAAGGGGAATGAAACAAAACAAAAAAGTAAAAACGGGTCACAAAAATAACATGCGGATTGCAAAATTTAATCCGATAGAAAAACCATCGATTTGGGGTGTCATCACAACTGTTGATTACCACGAAAAGAAACACCATAATTAGCATTCTAGAATCTGATTAGGATCCATAACAACCGTTTTAATAGCTGGTTTATGTCACAGTCTTTGTCCGCTCTAGCTAATATATAGAGTGTTAATTATAAAACAAAATGTTACGGCATTGGAAGAGATCATCAGCTACCTTTTTAACTCGAGCTGCATTAAAGAAATAATTACTATAATCGGGAACAATCAGTTGCGCTCAAAATTTAAGGTTTTATGTGTGCGGGGGTGAGTTATTAAGTCTTCAAGAGGGGTTTAGGGCAAATAGCTCTACATTTTTTCCGAAATGTGAAGGTGTTAAGTTCTTGAAATAGAACGGTAGATTAAGTTTAACCTTGATTTCGTGTTGCAATCTGACTTAAAACAATTTTTTTTTTTCGAATCTCACTTTTTAATAATCCATACTACAAAACTCTTTGGCCTATTCCTATACCTGTACGAGTGAATCAATTAACGTATAACAGTTCTTTGATTTTTATTTATTTTCGTACAGATCATCCGTGATATATACAAACATGATCTTTATGAAACGAGGTGCCCTGACGTGTTTTGCCTTTTTTGCATGAATAAAGTTTGAGGGGAGATATTCATCATGTATTTTCCCAATCAGGAAGTAGGTATCTTTTCTGGTAGTAACTTATGTAGAGCGCCTCAGTTTGTGTACGAAAAAGGTTTTGTCTACTTGTTACATTTTTCTGGTGTTTAGCCGTATATGAGAGGCTGAGGGGGGGTTTGTTTAAGTTTTTGAAAGGTGGCTACTAGTTGTTTGCGCATATACTCAATAATAAGAATAAATTTGTTGAAATCTACTAGGGAAGAGTTTAGTTTAATGGAAATGTCTGACGTAGACCCCAAGGGATTGCATTTACATATTCAAATTTAACAATCCGACAACCATCTAATTTGATTTTAGATTATTTAACGTTTTCAATATCTATTGTATTGTTAAAAAAGTATTGATATATTATTTTCTAAGGGATATTACCGACTAATATGCCAAGAAATTTACATTTTGTGTCTTCAATATGGCCACTCTAATGAAATACCTGAAATAAATTATTGATCTTTTTAGATCCTTGATTTTCAAACCCCTTAAGAGATTTCTTTGTTCTTCCTCCCTAACCAGTTCAATGGTTTCTTTGGAACCAAAGTATGGACCTCTTTTTCACCTACCAAATGAATTTTCATTGTTGCTTTTTTTTGTTTTCTGACTGAACCAACTTTAGCAGCCATTGTAGTTTTTATTAATAGTATTCTTCAATCTAATGAAACAAAGTAATAGAGATGTGTCAATACTGATACAGTTCAAACTAGTAAACTTATAAAACAATTAAATCATAAACAATATAAAAGATAAAACTATACTTGCTCAACTGAATGTTCAATTTCGCCTTTTTCTTCGCTAATACCAAAAGCTTTAACCTCTTCTCTGAAAGCATGTTCAGTTGGGATGAACTTTGCCGAATCCCAAGCATTATCAACCATCATATACATCTCATCGATTTGTTCTAAAGATAACCCTTTGGTTTCATAAACAAAGAAATAAACGAAAAGGAACCCAATGACATTACAACCACCCCAAATGAAAAATACCTTAGAACCTAAGTTAGCATTTCCTTTTCCAGAGTCAACCATATACGGAGTCGCATATCCAATTGCAAAGTTCCATAACCAATTGGAAGCAGTACTAATGGCTACGGATTTTTGTCTAACATTAAGAGAGTAACTTTCAGCAACCACGGCCCATCCAAGTGGTCCCCAGGTAGCGGCAAACCCTGCAATGAAAATACAAGAAAAGGCAACCAAACATTGATTAGCTGCTTTCGAATCAGTGGCCACTCCGATGGAAGCAACAAGTAATTGGGCAATAGACATAACGACAGAACCTGATAATAATAACTTTCTTCTACCGATTAATTCAATCAAGACGATACCGGGGAATGTCATACCAACATTAACGATGTTAGTTGCCATTTGGATGGTGAATGGATTTTTAATACCAGAATTTTTGAAAAATGCAGTACCATAGTAAAAGATGAAATTAATACCAGTCAATTGTTGAAATGCTTGAAGAAACACACCCATAAATAACCTTTTATGTTGTTTGCCAACATTTTTGAAAACTTGTGCCCACGAACTGGTACCAAATTGAATTTCAAATTCAAAATTAGCTTTAATATCTTCATATTCTTCAATTAAATCAGGATGATCAACTGGTAATTTTCTTAATCGTCTTAGTGAATCCTTAGCCTTGGCTTCATCAGACTTCGAAACCCAAAATCTTGGAGTTTCAGGAAGGAGAAACATTCCAACACTTAAAATCAAAGCCCAGCCAAATTGAAGAGCAATTGGAATTCTGTATGATCCAGAATCATTTCTACCTTCTGTTCCTTTATTAGCAACAGCAGCAATCAACAACCCAATTGTAATTGCCAATTGATAGCACGAAACAATAGCACCTCTTATCCACTTTGGAGTGGTTTCAGCAATATATAATGGAGTCACTGAAGAAATTAAACCAACTCCCAATCCAGCAATTGCCCGACCAGCGATTAAAAGAGGGTTGGATGTAGCAATGGTTTGAAGAACAATACCAAGATTGAAGACAATCATAGTAGAAAGAATTAAAGTCCATCTACGTCCAATTCTATCCGAGAATAAGGGTGAAGACAAAGAACCAACAAATGTTCCCACAGATAAGATTGAAACGATAAGTGATTTTTCACCTGAAGAAAAATCGCCCAGGGTTTTATTAGCAGGAAAACGTTGTTTAACATAGTCCATGGCCAAAATCCCAGAAATTGTTCCAGTATCATATCCAAAGAGGAACCCACCAAACGCAGCGAACAAACCAACCAAGATTCCTCTAGTAGTTGAACCAGCTTTCTTCTCCCCAAAGTTTATAAATTTTTGTAAAAATTGATTATCTTCTAAACCCATTGTGTCTGTGATTATGATAGAAGAAAAATCTCACCTAAGGGAGTTTATGGGGGGTATTTATACTTGTTTCAAGACATTGTTTTGTTGATCCTTAGTTGCAAAATAAAAAATCTTAACGCAAATTTAAAAAAAAAAAAGAAAACCCCAATTAATCCGAAAAATATGGAGCACATTCACGAGGGCCAGAAAAAGAAAAAACAAATCCCAAAAATAGCAAAAGAGTTGCAAAAAATTAATCCGAGACCTGAATGCTGATTTGCGCTGTTCCAAAAGTTGATTGTTTCTGGAAGTAACCATCAAACTTTGTATAATTAGATTACGATCTATAGAATTCGTTTTAATAACTGCTTTATGTCGATGTTTTATTCGTTCTAGCTAAGCTCTATACAATAAAACAAAACTCATTTAATCTCAGAATAAACTCATTTTTTAACTCAGAACGCATTAATGAGATGTTTTACAACAATGTTCAAATTATCACAATCGAAAACAATCAGTTGTCTGCGGTTTAAGGTTTTGTAGGTGTATGTTGGTATCTTTTAGCGGATTTATGTCTAAAATTTCAACATTTTTTCGGAAATTTAAAGCAGTGAAATTTGTGAACTGAAATAACAGATTTAACTTGCTCTTTGCTTCGTCAAAACTTGCAATATCAGTTAGTTAAGATATTAATTGAAGCTTTCTCTTTCTATAGACACTTTTGAAAAACTGTTCTACAACCGTTCAACTACTGGGTCACTTTGGGTAAGTGTATGAGTGAGACAATTGGTGTATGCTAGTTGTTTGACAATGATTCACCTAAGATATAAATCTTCACATATCAGATGTACTTTTCTTGAAAGTATATATCCAACCCGTGGGGTACTTGACATCTTTGCAATAAAGTTTGAGGGGAATTATTCATGTGTTCCATTGAGAAACCTTATCTTGTAATATCATATGGATCCTGCGCCTCAGTTTGGTATAAAGTTTTGTACATTATCGAGACTATCATATGAAACGACCCCTTCAGGTGTTTAGCCGTATATGCGTGTCGGAGTAATTCGTTTATTGTATACCCTAAAGGATTGTCTTTACACAATCAACTTTAGCAACAGAGTCCAAATTGAATTTCATAAACTTCTCCAATTAGGCATTGTATTTCTAAATATAGTTAAACAATATTGATTTATTCTTTTCCGAGAGATTTTCCTAACTAGTATGCGAGGATATTTACATTTCGGGGCTCTTCCCCACAAATTTCGGCTAATGTGTCCTCGAGCTTAGCGGAAGGGATTTCTCTTATTCCTGCTTTCTAATAAAGATTACATTTCCTTTTAGAGCGAATCATTGTACTGTTGTTGTTTTGAGTGTAAGTCATTGTATTAGCACAGCCTATCAAGCATGTTTTACTTTTGTGTCACTGCGCTACCAGATTATATTATGCAGCAAATCGAGTTTTTGCGGTCTAAGCCTTTACGAATTCTTTTGATCATTAGACAACCAAAAAAGCCCCCCGAGTATAGAAGGCAAAGAATGACGACACGCACAAAGAGAAGATCAAGAAATGGGTGTTTGAGTTGTAAGAGGTTGAAAATTAAGGTATGTTACCTACTGATATTTGTAAGCGATCTAATTGACTAACTGTCATTTTAAAGTGCGATGAGGCCAAACCCAGTTGTGAGTATTGTGCTCATACGAATCGAGAGTGTATTTATCCCATACCTGGTATAAGAGGAAGTCAATTGAGTCCAACTCGTGAAGCAAGTCGAAGTACCAGTCCAATTTCAGTATCTCCTGAAGCAATTGAGATAGTCAACCCCAGTCAAGATTTACCACTTATTCAAACCACATCACTTTTGAATGTTACCCCATTTGAACTTCGATTATTAAATTATTTTGATCATCGATGTATTGATTTCTTTTCATTTGGGGTCCATTCAAAGGTCCATAACACTTGGAAGTTAAAAGTTCCTCAATTGTTTACTAGTAGTGATTTAGTTAAACAGAGCATTTATAGTTTTTCAGGGATGTCTTTATTAACAGAAATGGAACTCGCTGGAAATGTAGATGGTACGGCGATGGCCCCGCTTTACGATATTAAAAGTAGATTATTTGAGAAAACACTAACATATTTTATGAATACTTTATATCAAAGCCGGACATGGTTAACTGAAATGCGTACTGAAAATGAAGAGAAAATGAAGGAAATGGTAATATCTAGTTTCTTAATGTTTGCATTTTTAGGTGTACATCCATATAAATTACTTCCAGTCATATCATTTGATAAATCGCAAACCGATTTAGTGTCTATATCAAGAGGAATTCGGGAAATTATAAAAGTTAGTACGCCAATTATATTAAAGTCAAACTTACGAGAATTATTCATAATTAAAGATCTACCAGCGTTACCATCCATGGATCTGACGTCATATCCAATCATAGATCAACTCTTGCAAGATTTAACCAAAGCTGAATTGCCCTATGATGAACGAACTACTATCCAAAAAGCAATTCAAGATTTACATGACGCAATGTATGCTATGATGCATTTTAAATACCCCATTCCTTTTTTCCGATGGATTATCATCCTCCCTGATCCCTATAGAGATTTGCTTTATCAAAAACATGAATTTTCTATTAGGTTATTATATGTATTTAGTAGCTTATGTTTGATATATCATTTCCATATGCTTAAAGAAAGTAACATGTGGCTTGATTATATGCAATGGTTTAAGAAATATAGCGATGTAAGATATGGTGGGTTTGTGTATGATTTAGACAAGTGGTTATATGAGTTGGGAGTGGTTAAGCAGTTTACAATTTCCAAGTATAACGACGTGGGATATTTCGATCCCCAAGCTGAATATGAGAAGGAAGTTGATATAACTAGTGATTTTAATTTATTTCTCCCGGACTAAAAAGAAGGGGAGTGGGGAGAGGCGCGGTTTTTACCTGGAAAAACACAAACACAGGGCAACAACAAGACAAAATGTGTATGTGTGTGGTAATTTCTAATAGATTTGATCCGCCACCCTGTATTTGTATGTACCCCTAGGTTGCTAACCATATGAGTCTAATTACATTAAATACCAATTTCATTCTTTTTGATCTTGACGGAACATTAGTTGATTCAACCTTTGCCGTTGAAAAAACTTGGGAACATGAAGTAAATCTTCATAATAAAAATCACCCAGATTCCCCACTTGATTTACGTAAATTTTTATTTCAATGTCATGGTCTGAGAACTATTGAAACATTCACCCAAAGTTTCCCTGAGAAATTACCAGTCACACAAGAAGATGTTGACGCTTGGGAACGAGCTATAGTTGATAATTATGGTGATTTGGGTAAACCCATTACTGGAAGTGTTGAGTTTTTAACTCAATTGAAAAATAACCAATTTTGGGCAATTATTACATCTGGTTCAAATGATTTGGCATATGGATGGTATAATAAATTATTTCTGAATATAATTCCACCTCCAAAGATCTTCATTACCGCTAATGATGTTAGTCAGGGTAAACCTGATCCTGAAGGATATTATACTGCATTTAAAAAGTTAATTTCAAGTAATGGGTTAGTGGTTGGTATGTCGCGTCCCAAGGCCATTGTTTTTGAAGATGCACCTACCGGAGTAAAGAGTGGGGTTAACGGAGGTTTCTTGGTTGTTGGAATTGCTAGTAGTTTTACTAAACATGATTTACTTAAGGCTGGGGCTACATATGTGGTACAAGATTTCTCCCATGTTAAATTAATTGAATCTGAACCAGAAGAAGATTCTGAATATCCAAGTATAACTATCCAATTAGAGATTTTATAAAAAGAACGGTTTTTTAGTCTAATTCCAAACTTTGTAAATGTTCACCTAATTTCGCCATTCTTTCCTTTTTCCGTTTTTCTTTGCGTGATTTCTTATCTACTGAATGTTTATAGTCCAAATATTCATGTAATTGTTGGGAATTATCCCCCAATACCGACTCATCAATTTCGTCATGGTTCAATCCATATGAATTATATTCATGTTCTGGTTGTTTTAAAATATCTTGGATTTCATCATCACTAATAAGTTGATTATGTAACCCAAAACTAAAACACCATTTCAAATGACGTAATCTAACATATAAACTCCAGGTATTTATCCTGAGTAATTTATATTTAGATAATTTAATTGTGGAAGATTCCATGGTCTTACTTAACAATTCAATACCTTCCGGTGTCTGTTTATATAATTCAATTCGTTTCTTAGGGTCGATATAGACTTCCACCGTGGATTTAATATTTCTAAATATGGAATTGATTTCCTTTTTATCCTTTTTAGAAACTCGTTTTGAAGACAAGTTGGTTAATCGTTCAAGAATGGCAAACAACGATTCTTGTTCATAATATGGTGAATTTATATTATAATCCAAATCTACTTGTACTTCTTCTCCTTCATTTTCTTGTTCCTCCTCGTCATAATCAAACATTTCGTACACAACCCCAATTGTCCTTGCAGCTGCCTTGGCAATGTCTCTATTCTCGTCATTATCTAAAATCGGTACCAATTTGATCATTATATCTTGTAACATTTCATTTAAAAATGCTCCTCTAGTTAACAAAGTCAAGAAACAAGCAACACCATGTAATGCCGCAATTGCGACATTAGCTTCTTCAATTACTTTTGAATTGGCTTCTTGAATCAATCGTTTATCTAAATTTTTGTCGGTGATAAAAGTTGAATGTTCTCGATCACCCAGATCTACTTGTCGTTTTAAAGTACTGGAACTTAAAGTATACCCTTCGGCTAATTCCAAAAGTATGGTGATTCGGTCTTCAATTCCAAATCCCGAGGCTCCATTATGGAGAATTAAATTAAGAACAACATATCCTGAGATTAAATTGGCCTTGTTTTCATTGGTGATTATACTTGTAGCTGGTTCAACCAACAATTGTTGAATTTTATTTAAAAAATCTGTAGTTATTAAACTGGAAAAACTATCAATATCAGAACAAACCAAGGCAATTATTGATTTGTAAAGATACAAGAATTCGAAATCACTTCTATAATCACCTTCATTGAATATCGATATTAATTTCAGTACTTTATCTTCATCAACATAATTTGCAGTACCCAAATTCTCTTGATTAACAACAATTAACGGCCGGGAAATAATCACCTTGTATAATTGAGCCAATAACAATTCACGTGAACTCAGAGAAACATCAGCTCTGGTAAATGAAAGGGAGACGATAATATCAGTAATACTGGTGGATTCATTTTGAATTCGGAATTTGTTGAGTGATTCAGCTTCATATTGACGTCGATCACCCACACTTATTCTATCTTCTTTATTAACTTCCCCCATCTCAGCTTGTTGTAAATTGGCCAATTTTTCTCGAAGTAATTCTTCTAATTTAAACAATTCATGTTCTTGGTCATCGTCTTCAACATCGGAGTCATCAGCCAGTCTTTGTGGGGTCCTGGCCCCAGAAGCAGGCCGTGAAGATGCATTGGATTTAGGAGTATGGGTTCCATCTCCCCTTTTTTTCAACAAGTGTCTATGTGACATTAAAATATCTATATTAGTTTGACTAATAACTTTTTGATATGAATAAAGAAAATTTTCAGTTGCTAAGTAGAAATGGGGGGTGACCCATTTTTTTTTTGTGATTTGCGGGACAAGTGGAGAGAGAGAGAGATGTGAATGGTACGATTTAACTAAGCCGCACTACATATAAAAACAAGTCGCAGATGCTTGTGATGCACTTAGACAGAGTAAAATGTTAAATGTCTATTAAACTAAAAGTTCACTTCTTCAGGTAATACATACACCTTGTCTCCATTGTCTCTTACTGTCACATTGTTAACGTCTCTCGGTAACAGTTTCCTCATATCAAATGCATCAATTTCATCATTCAAATTCTCCCGATCAACAGGCATCACTTGTCCATAATATCCTACAACTCTTCTATATACACTATATCCCAATTTCTCATACAATTGTCTCGCCAATGTGTTTGTTACTTTAACAAACAAATCCACAAATAATGTCAGGTATGGTTCAACACTTGTCATTTTTTCAAGTTCAAGACATAAGTCGCTGGCTAATCCAAGTCGACGATATTGATCTTGGACAGTGACTGCAGTTATATGAGTATGCCATTCTTGTTTAGCTAGTTTCCCTTCAGTTTTACCCATCATATATCCACTTATTTCGTGGGGTTGATTGAAATGGGTTGACAATTCGACTGATTTGAAGAATAATTGGGGCCATTCATTAAGATATTGTAAATAGAATGATATGTTAAAGTTTTCTGTTAGTGGATCAAGATTTACTGAATTGAATTCAAACAAATCTTCAATTTGAAATGGTTTAATTGAAGTCATAGTATATAGCTACCCCTTAACTCGTCCTCCTAAATAAATATGTTCCCTTAGGTGTGATATCCACTAAACAATTTTTCTTCAAAAAAAAAGTATAAATTTTTTGACTTATATAATTCAGGAAAGCTATACAATATCAATTCTATACGTATGCATACTCTTTAGCAATGGGCCTTTTATTAATTAATGGTAATAAGAAATTTCACCTCTTCCGATATATGGTAGAATTAGAAGAATTGATTTCTTCAGGATTCCACTTGGACTCCAGATGATGCCGTTTTCCTATTTCGGATCGTGCGGCTCATTGAATCGAACCAACCGAGAACCAAGCCAACATCATGAAAAAAAAAAATTGTAAGACCAAAACAAACGTTGCCATCATCTTTTACTCTTTACATTAAATATAATTAGCAAATATGTATGGTGGTGGTCAACAACCTTCTGAAGAAGAAAAGAAACTTCGTGAAAAATACGCTCATGATACTTTAATCTTTGCTGGTGTTGTAGCTGGTGCTTTATGGGCTATCCCTATGGTATTCCATTACTTTAAGAAAAATTAAAATTATCTTAAACTTGTTTATATGAAATTAATATGTATATATCACAATAATAAATAAGAAGAGGTAATTTATCCAAACAGGAAATATTTGTAATATATATTTACATTTATTTATATATATTTGTAAACTGTATGGTTTACTACTTGGCGCTATCGCTCAGTTGTATCTACTCTATTGAATCTTCTAATGACAATTCTCGTAATTCTCGAATCTTATTAGCGAGATTTGCAAATTGCATTCGTTCAGCAATTCTAAATGCAGCATACATAGCCTTGTCTTTCTTGATCATTTTTACAATATTCCAAGCTTTATTTAATTGACTTTGTTTACATGCTTCACCAAACAATTTCAATAATGATTTATCAAATAATGTAGCATATTCATTTAATTTATCCATTATATCTGATTTATTATCTTGAGCTGAATCGTTCAAAGTCTCACTAAGTAATTTACCAAATGTTAATGACCTAACAAAGTTTTCCTCGGCATTATCCTGTTGTTGCTGTTCTTCCTCTTGTTCTTCTTCCTCTTCTTCGTCATCAAATCCCAAATCATCAGTCTTTTTCTTTTTCTTGTCTTTCTTATCTTCCCTCACTACAATCGGCATCTCGATATCGATTTCAACAGGTAAGGGCAATGGGAATCCAGGATATGAAGAATCTCCATTTTTCAAAATCAAACAATTTAATTGCTCGCCAATCAAACCTAATGGCCAACAATTCCAGTTCTTTCTATTCTTATTCCCACCAACAATGACATCATGACAATTCAAAACTGGAATCCATTTAGAATTCTGGTTCTGTCTCCATTGATGTAATACCAACACCGTATCATCCTCACCTCCGACCAAAACCGGATCATCATATTCATTAAAGAAAACCCCCTTGATTAACATATCTTGTTTCTGTTGTTTTAAAGGTAACATTATATTCTGTTGATAATATTTAAATTCACCTAATTCAATAATTGAATATGTGAATACAGCCCCGACTTGATTAATCATGAATAATGTCATTCGAGACAGAGCAATCAATGATATCACTGGTAAGGTCTTGATTACATTTATACATAACCCAAATTGATCAAATACTCGCAAGTAACCAAAACTAGTCCCCACCACAATTAAATCATCACCGCCTTCACTACTATTAGAAATACAAATTGATGTAATTATCTCCGAATTGACTAAAGGTATCTTTCTCTCCCAATTGTTCACGTCATCATGATCTCGATAATATATTAACCCATTGTCGGATTTACCTAAAAGAATCCCATTACTGTTTAAACTTGCTAAATTAAATCCGGAATAATCAAGAAAATTATATTCTCGATGTAAGGCTCGATCAAAGAATGATACAGTTATACTTTGTTGTTCAACAGTTTTCACAATCCAAACATATCCTAAATTATTCATGGTTAAATATCTTTTCTTAACTGAACCGGAATTGAATGGAGTTGAACCAGGTGAATAAGGTTTGATTTCGGTTGATGAAATGATTACTCCGTTATTGTGTCCACCGTTCAATTTGGCCTTTTTAACTGGAAGGTCTTGTATCTCTTCTTCGTCATCATCTTCGTCGATAATCAACGAGTCTTCTTCATGGAGCTTATACTCGCGCTTTCTTGGGATTGCTGGCTTTTCTTCTTCCTCCTCTTCGTCATCTGAATCACGTAATAAAGCATCAGTATCGTTACCATCATCGTTTTCCTTCTCAGCGTCCAGTTCTTCAGCTTCGTGAACGAATAAATTAGACACAACATCACTAACAATATTCTTTAACGACAAAACCTCCCCATTTGTAGTCCCAATAAACAAATGATTATCTCTCCAAGTTACATTCAACGGATAAAACCCGTCAAAATCAACCATATCTTCATGGGCCACATTCCCTGAGTCAAATTCAAAAATCTTAAATCCGTCAAGAGATAATATAACTAAATGTTTCCCATTTGAACTCAAGGCAAAATCAACGATTTTAGCATTATCATTATCAAACTTCTTTACAACTTTCCAATCTTTCTCATACACGTGAACTTCATTCTCAACACTAGATAATAACAAATATCTTCCATTATTACTCCAACTACTCTTACTACAGATCAACTCATCGTGGTTTTCATCTTGGAAATCAATCTTGTCCAAACTGGTATTAATCTTAGGCACCACCACATTCTTCAAACTATGTAAAAGATTTAATTGTTCATTGACAACGGAATATATTTGAATATCTCCATTCGATAAACAAACACTGATTAATTCTCGGGAGAAATTATAACCTAAATTTACCAATTGGTCAGGTAATGTCACCGACAGACTGACTTTAGAATTTTCAACATCCATTACAATTAACTTATCGTCATCACCACCACAAACGATCCGTTTACCCAGATTAATAAACTCGGCATCACGTAATGGTAATTCCGATCTATAAATAACCCCCTTAGTCTCACCACTGGACAAATCGATTAATTCCAATTGTCCAGAAGTAGAAGTAACCACAACCAAGTTTGAATCGGAATCATGAGTGAATGAAGTTAAATTGTCTATGATATCAATTGATGTTGGTTCAAGTTCAGGTTGGGAAATATCAAATACTTTAATTAAACCTTCACTGTTTCCGATAAGGAGTCGATCACTAGTGGAATTGTAATGAACGTAGGAGTTCCCATCGGGGAACGCCGTGATCTTCTTATGTGACATTTGTTTGCTAATCTTAGTAGTATAGGTTGATTTTTCAGAATATTGTTTTTCTTTTTTGTAGTGACTCGAGGTACGCGTTTGGTGCGGCTGAGGTTGGTGGTGCGCGTTACCCCGAAAATATAACATTCCATACTTAGAAGTAACATAGAGTTATTAGAAAGATTAGAAAGGTTTTATAATTATTAACTAAAACAAAATATATTATTAAATTTATAACAAAATCTATATACTCAAATCTGAATCAGACATTTCCTAGACTAATAAGTTAATAAATGAGGAGAGTCGAGGTGATCTTCTGAGTTTGCTCTCTCATCCTCATGTTCGCACAATAACACTATTCAATATCTGTCGATCACAAACAGACATGTGTCTCTAAATTAATAAAGTTAGTAGTATGAGGAAAGTCAAGGTGATCTTCTATGTTTGCTCTCTAACCTCATCTTCTCGCAACAAAACCATTCAAGATCTGTCGATCACAAACAGATCCAACCAATAAACAAAATCTCAACAATTAACGCCATTCATGGTAGTTCCAAACAAATTTCAACTTGTAAATATCTCCAATATGATTTATACTTGTTCCTTAACTTGATTATTGTAATATGAAAATGTATAATGTTTACCGCCGGAATAAAAACTCAACAAATCATCTCAGATCAATGTGAAACTATTTGAAGTAATGGTTAGTATTGGTTCTATTTTGTTTTTTGATGTATTACTTATTATTAGTTATGGATTATAGCAAAGAGACAATGAAAAAGGAAAAAGAAAGTGGTGAATATTTGTAAATTTTAATTTTGGATTTTGGAGTTTGCAGCTCCTTTTATATTGCGAAATCTGAAGTTTACAAAAAAGATTCTAACAAAACTCTGCACTAACCACAACTTCGAGAAAATTTAATGTGTACATGCTATATTTTAATCATGTATACTTGTCAAATATGACTGGAAGTATTTAAAACCTAGCTGATAGAGCGTATTTACAAATATGCTTGTCTGGACTTGTTTCTTTAAGAGCTAAAGCAAGAAAATATTCACTTTTATTTCCCTTTGTAGAAAATCTCAGTCAATAAAACTTGATTAAATTTGATATGCTTTTCCTTTGGCTATCACCTAACTCGACTAATTTTGTCATTATTTTCATCCCAAGTTCAATTTGAATTGGATCTTGAAAATTTTCAACAATTGTCTAATTTAATAGTAATTTATGTTGGTTGGTGTTTTATGGGGATTTACTCAGTAATCTAGTGGCGAACTGTTTCCAGACAGCCATTAGTTGATTGTTTATTTTTCGCAAAAAAATATTTCTGTAATTTTTATTTGTATTATAAATATGGCAAAAATCCCCTTTCTTCTTTCCCTTCTTTATTTCTTCCCTTTTCTTCCTTTTTTCCTTTTTTCCTTCATTCTCTTCTTTCTTTTTTCAATCTAATAAAGTAAGTATATCTTTCTTAAAACATCATTGAAAGTTTTCGGTTGTCCTTATTTGTTTCTGTATTAAATTGATTGTTCGTAGCAACTAAAGTAATAAAATACAATTAAATCAATTGAAATGAAACTAGAAGTATTAAAATTAAACATCTGTCGATTCTATGATAGATTGACAACATAATTGTAGTAAGGCACCACTTTTCTTCGACAGATCGAAAACAAATTAGTGGCTGCGAAAAACCTATTCTTTACAATTACTAACTAAAACATTTGTCTAGTTGGTTTCAAAAATGGATCCCCAAGATGAAGAACAGCAATCATCTATAGATGAAGAACAGCAAACATCCGAAGAAGAAAGGGAACATGAACTACTTGGAGATGAAAAAAGTAGACCTCCAACACCTACTGTTGAAGAAATAAAAGCATTCGTGCAAGATGTAACGGTCCAATTTCATGAAATTTTAATTGATCAACTTGAAGCAGGTAAAATGAAACCGGAAACTATAGAAAACATTGACAATTTTATTCAATCAATGAGACAGAATTCAAGTGGGGCTCCTTCGGACTTCGAAGGGGTACTCTGGGAATGGTTTGACCAAATCGAAACGTTTAAGACAACACAGAAAGATATACTAGGTCAAATTGAAAGCTTAAACACCAGCATTTTAGAGGTAATAAGTTCGAATAATGATTTGCATAATGATATCGTTGACTTAAATAGGCTTATTGAAGAGCTGATGAACGTACTAAAAAAGAGATCGAATAAAATTAAACAGCAAAAGATATTTAAAACTGGTTTTGCAGCTTTGGCTTTTTTGCTTCTCTTCAAGGGTGGTTTTAGTTTTTGGTGGTATTTATTTCTTAGCATTTGTTGTTTGTTAGCTTTATAAAACAAAATAGGTTAATCTAAAACTTTAAAAAAACAACTTCTATCTGTAGAACCAATTTTTTGAATGTTTCCAGTTATTGAAATTGAACTAAAGTATGTCACTTCACATCTATACAATAAAATCAATACATGTAACATTTGTTGGTTGGACACATATTCCATTTTTTTGTACTTTTGAATCACTTTGAATGCATAACCTTGTAATCATTGCCATAATAAATGGAAGATCTTATTTGTTATTCCTCAAACTTTCAAAACGAATATCATCTGGAAAACCTACTCAAGGGCTCTTGAACTAGAGATTTAATTTCTGAAATTGTAACTAAGTGTGTCCTGCACTTCACCGAAACCTTCTAATTCCTGCAGAAATAACAACCCAAACTAGGGCTAGGTTATACCATGTGATTTTGCAACTCTTCTTGTAACCTTCTTCAAACTAAAGAACAATTGCTTCTGTTGTCAATATATTAGGATCTTTGTAGCATAATTTACATCATTCACTCTGAAATGGTCGTCTTTCTAGATACATTTTTAACCCTATTCAAGTTCTTGTTGATTCCATTCAAGTCCAGTAGGGATAACACTCAAGAATAACATCTTAATCGTCATGAATGTTAATTTGAAAGTAAACAAATATCTTTTAATCAAATGTACAAATATCCTAGATGGTAGGAATTTTCTTCTGAGAACTATAATGGTGCTAAATATAATCATCAACATGTTATCTAGCATGGTAGACTTTATCTTGATTTATTTGCAACACAATTTTTTTTTTTGTTTATATAGTTGATGGAGCGAGCGAGTAACTGGTGGACGATTTATAGATTTCCTCCCTTTATAGTTCACTGTGTACTTAAAAACCTTGAATCTGTATGTAATAGGGGAGCCTGGTTTAATATAGATGTTGTGTTGAGTTTTCCATAATAGTTATTGGCTGTAATATTGTTCCTGGAGGTAACACAGTTTCGAAGTACTCTAGTTGAATATTTAAAATTTACTCATCAAACGTTTAGTTACCTTTCTATTCAATATTATAAACCCATAGGACTTGAATTACTTCTATTCCGGTTGGTCTAGTTGGTAAACCGTCTTTGTTGATGGTTTGAACCAGTCAATATCACCTTTTCCAGTAGAATCCATTTGACATTAAGCCTTAACTAATTTCATATTATTTCCCCAATTTGGGCCTTTCAAGGCATTTAAATATCTCTTTAGTTATATGTCCTATCTTTCTAAATGTCACCTTATTCTGGCAGTCTTTTCATTGGATTGAAATAGTAGTTAATCTATCCTTGAAAATACGCCATATGTTGGAAAGCTGGAGAGCAAAGGACCATTGTATTCCTCGTTTCTCGTTATTCACTGGCCTGGGTTCATATCAAGATTATAGCATTATCTTAAGAAGTTTGGGGTTCTCTTCTGGTGGACAAAATGGATAAATTGTTTTGTATGTGGTGAAAAACTTCATGTCTAAGAGTGTTGAGCTTTTGGAAGAAGGATATTCGAAATATATTCATGGGAATATTTCTTCAGCGATTTAGCAAGTAGCTGTTACAGTCACCCAGACACATAGCCTGCTAATTCATTCATTCAAGGATGTTTTATAAGAAGTTCCAAAAAAATAAGGTGATTGTGGTTGTCGTTGGATTTCATATGGTTCTCGTGTATATTTCCAAATCTTTTTAACACAAATATGAAGCACACTTGTATCCTCTGATTCTTCCAACAAGAGCAACACAGCTAGTATATTGAATATACCAAACAAATATCAAAAAATGAAAATTTAAAATTAAAGTATAGAGAAAGAGAGATTCTTTGCAATTTTCAATCATATATACTACTACAGAACCTTTTTCAAAAGCCCTCTTTCAATGCTTTTCTTTTTCGATGTTCTTTCATATTATGACTACCACTTTCAGCCACCATGCCCCTCGTCTCTTGTTATAATCGTATACTATTCAAAAATTACCTTCTATAAATTATTAAAATTAGGAATTTTTCATAGTGGGAATTCACTCCAAGCAACTAGAACGAAAATCCCTCACTAGAAAAATTCCAAAAAATGAAAAATTTTCTAAAGCGCAAAAAAAATTCTCGTATTGCTGCAAAAAACAACAAAAAAAACAAAAGAGTTAAAAAAAAAACCTCAAATTAACAAAGGAATCAAATAGGAAAACAAAGAGGACGTCATAAGGGGGAAAGAGATGAGACAAAGGAATAAATGCAAACTACGAAATTTCTCAAACAAAAATAAAAACAAAAAAATAAGATAAATTAGCATTACTGACTCAGCCACCGATCAATTTTAAGTTTTTTCGAAAACCCTTTCATATCATATTTACATTCTTGTATTTTTGGTTACTCTCATCTCCGTATTGCAATTTGCCCCAGTCAATAAATTTCTTTTTTTTCGATCTATTTTTTGCTTCGTGTCTCATACTTAATATTGGACAAAAAAAAATCAATTCTCAAAAAGGAAATCTTTTTTTCGCAGTCTTTGGACACGTAAAAGGATCTAGTTTTAGATTTTCAGCAAGATGACATAACCTCAACGCATTGTGATCGAGATAATAAAAATTTCAAGTTCTTATTGTGTCAACGTGCAATGTGATAAAATTTTCGATTCTCCAAAAAGAGTAAAAAGGAGAAACGGAAATTACAAGAGAATGTAAAATTAATATGGCCACAGAAAAAAAATTTTCTTTGGTGCGGCGTGTAATTTTGAGGGATTATTTTTGCAATTTTTTTTTCGTTGTGTGATTTCTTTTTTCTGGCACTTGCTGTCTACGTAGTTTCAAAATTAGAGTGTAATTTTGGCTGCGGAAATTGTGCTCGATTTTTATGTCCCTATTTTCGAGTCTAGATGGACCTATAGACACGTAGTAACCCTCCCTAAGGGTATAAATTCTGGTAAATTCCTTGATTTTTCTCTAGTAGCAGTTTTTCTTATTTTGTTCTTTACACTTTAAGTTCTCTTTTTCTACAGCTATTATCTTATATGTCTACATCTTCAATCAAGAAGACCATTCCTGAGAGTGATTTAGTTGATCAAAATGACAACTATAGTGTCAACACAGTAGATGATGACAACCACTCGGTTTATTCTGCTGGTTCATTTGATGAAGAAGAAGAAATTCAATCAGTAGGTACTGATGAAAAGATAGCCCCTGTTAGAAAACAACCATGGAGAGTGATTTTAATGTTGTCGTTTTCCTCCCTTGGTGCTATTTATGGTGATTTGGGTACCTCTCCTTTATATACCCTTAACTCCATCAAATACAAAAGTTTACCTCCTAATAAGGATGATGTTTATGGTGCTGTGTCGGTTATTTTCTATTTATTTACAATCATTGTTATTGTTAAATATGTGTTTATTGTTTTGGTTATTGGTGATAATAATGGTGAAGGTGGTCAAGTTGCCATCTATGCTAAGATTGCCCGTCATTTAAATATTGGCCCCAAGGGAGTTCAAATTCCTGGTGGATCAAATGAAATTTCTGATTTACAATTACTTTCAAGACAAGATACTACTGCTTCAGCCAGTTCTAACAATTCTACCACTTCAAGAATAAATCAAATAAAACAACATCCAACTATGATCAAAATTGTTCAGATGTTTATCTTAGGTGCTTGTTTCATTGGTTGTTCCTTGGTTATTTCTGATGGGTTATTGACTCCAACTGCATCTATTTTAAGTGCTGTTGGTGGTATTCAAGTTGCTCAACCTTCATTCACTAATGTTCTTGCTGTATCTGAAGTTATTTTAATTGTTTTGTTCACAATTCAACAATTTGGTTCCAATAAGATTTCCTTTACATTTGCTCCCATCATTTTCATTTGGATGATTGGTTTAATCATTTGTGGGATTTATAATATTGTTAAATATCATCCTGGTATTTTCGCAGCATTATCTCCTTACTATGCTATTAAAATCTTGAAAGAAGGTGGTATTGATGTGTTTGGTGGGGCTATGTTGGCTATTACTGGTACTGAAGCTATGTTTGCTGATCTTGGACATTTTGGTAGATTACCAATTCAATTAACATTGGGTGGATTTGTTTATCCTGCTTTAATTCTTTGTTATTTGGGTCAAGCAGCTTATCTTATTGAACATCCTCAAGCATATACTAATCCATTCTTCTTGTCTATCCCTGGTGGAACTAGCGGTGGGGTTTATTGGGTGATGTTTGTTCTTGCTACTTTGGCTACGATTATTGCTTCTCAAGCATTAATCTTGTCGGTGTTTAGTATTTTAGGACAATTGATCAATTTAGATTGTTTCCCCAAATTAAAAATCACTCATGTTTCATCTAAATATCATGGTAAAGTTTATATCGGAGTCATTAATTGGATATTAATGGTTGGGGTTATGTTAACCATGGCAGGATTTCAAAATAGTAACAATACAACAGCAGCTTATGGATTAGGTATTACTTTGGATTTATTTGTTACTTCGACCTTGATCATAATTTGTATGTTTTATGTTTATAATTGGAATATCATTTGGCCAATTTTATATTGTCTGATATTTATCCCATTGGAATTATGTTTAATTATTGCCAATATGAAGAAAGTCCCTCATGGTGCTTGGTTCCCAATCATGATTTCAGGATTGTTGACTCTGTTTTTGCTTGTTTGGAGATGGTGTCGTTCCAGGAAAGTTCAACAAGAATTCCAAAGCAAGATTAAAATTGGAGAATTATATCCATATTTCAATAAGCCTAGAATCACTACACTTGATCTTAACAATAAGGATTCCAGTCAGGATGAGATTGATCAAACATTTGGAAAGCTTGATGTTAATACTACCAGGTTTGGCCATACTTCTTCCTTGGTTAAAACTGAAGGGTTAGGTGTAATGTATGTTGATTCACTCTTGACTAATTCCCCAAACACATTACCACAATTATATGGTAAATTGGTATCTACTTTTGTTTCAATACCTAACAATTTTGTATTCTGTGGAATTAGAGTATTAAGTTTACCTTATATTGGTGAAGAAGAAAGAATCTTAATGGCACCAATGAAATTACCTGGTCATTATAAATGTGTGCTTAGATTTGGTTATATGGAAGATATTAAAGTAGATAAGGAATTAATGATGGTTATAATGAAGAATATTCCGGTATTGAGTAATTTAAATGATGAGCAATTGGAGAAATATCCTATAATTCATATATTTGAAAATGATTTAATTAGAAGTCATGAATATCAACCTATAAATAACAGAGTTAAGAATATGTTTAAGAAAATTGGATGGTTTTTCCGAATGATGACAATTAATCATTTCTATAGTCCCTTGAATTCACTTACTCAAGAATATGGAAGATTCTTAAAAGTAGAAGATGAAGTCGAAGAAAGGGAAAAGAAGATTTTCATCGGAGGTATAGCTAGAATGTAAGTTAGTAGAATATATGATTGTTTCACTTGCTGGACACAAATGTAGTTAACCATATCATGATATTTTTTGTTTGATGTGTTGTATCGGAGCCTAGATAAAATAGACTGGGCGATAGGGTATTGATAGATTAAGAGTCGAAAGACTCGTTAGATTTTTAAGAATTAACAAAGGTATTTTTGCTAATAATGAATTCTGATACCCCACCTACCGCTGCTTCAGAAACAAATCCCATCGATTTGTCTGAAAGGGTGGTGGAAGGTCAATCAACTGGGCAACTTGACATTTCCGTCAGTCTGTCGGATATGCGAAGTTGTTTACCAAGTTTAATTTTGTTGATCATCTTTCGGAAAAGCAAACATTGAAGTTGATTAAACTAAATGAGGATACCATAAAGAATGCTATGGACAATGTTAGATCTCTTCCTACAATTGTTTTGGAATACGAAACCACTCTGGATGCTTGGAAGTGGAGGTTTGGCATTCTATTTGATGAGTATTGTGGTTTAGAACAGGCCAACTTTTTAAAATCGGCCTTGAAGTTGATTCCGATAACTATTCAAGTGTTATTTATTATTCGGGAGCTACAAAATCAATTGTGTTTAACAAGGACCTTTTAACGGATTCCAACCCCATAACCGCTATGCTTTTAGTACAGCTAATGATGAGGTTATTCGTGCTAAAGGAACTGGTACATTAGCTTTAAATGTGAGTAAATTAAAATTGAATATTGATAATGTTGCTTATGTTCCATCTCTTAATTGCTTGGTGCTGATTCATGAGTTCGCTAAGTTAGGATACAAGGTCACATTTGATGGTCCAGTTATCTACTCTCAGAAACATATGAATGGTAAAAGAACAGCTATAGCCCGTTTAAGAAAAGTAGGTAGTTTCAATAGTTTGATGGTCCAGTTATCTATGCTCGGAAGCGTGTTTTTGTGTTTGAAACTGTGGGGGCTATGAAAGCTCTTCAAGCATTTTCAAGAAGCTAAGAGGAACAAAGCTTTATTCTTCATTCTTGAATTGCAAAATCCCACAGGTGATCAATTGCTGAGATTTTATCAGCAGTCGGGAAAGACTGGTTTTAGAAAAGTACTAATAAACCATTTAGTACAATTATACCAGCAGTATTTAAAAGATCCAGGTTGAGGCGGATTCCAACTATCCATCCAGACTTAAACATGTCGTGTCGGTTAATGAAAACGGTGTTCAGGAACAGGCGTTGTTAAAAACAGAGCTCAAGAACAATCGCTGTATTGGGAGATGAGACCACTCTCGATGCTTGGAGGAGATGACTCGAATATTTGTTCGACGCAAGTAGCCTTGATCAGGTCCTTGATCTTGGAAAGGATTACTTAAAAACTGGTATGGAGACTTACCCACTTAGTTTTCGGTAATAACTATGAGACGTTAATTTATTCAAAAAGTTTCATGGTCGAATGGTCTTAAAAAGAAAACTTTCAAGAAATTGTTCTAAAATGGAAATTGAGCCATATTTATGTTACTTCTGTGATGTCAGACCACTTTCTTGAAACATATCAGACAATTTATTGTCTTACAAGAGATCCATAACCTTTTTATAATTGTTCGCTGAAATTCAATTATTTAAATCTACAATTCATAACCATGCAACCTAAAATTAAATTGACCCACGGGAAAAACCAACATATAATGGTGCCATATTTGGTAAGTAATTACATCTGACATTTCATGGTTGTACAAATTAATTGACATATTAATGACGTTTAGTGCTTTTCCTTCCAATGTTGGACTTTTTAAGTTCTTAAAGTTGGAGAAATTAACCTTAGGTAACTAAACTTAGTAGTTCATGTTGTGTTTACATGTAGCGTGCAAGAGCTTTTGCTGGATTGGTCAAAATACCTCTGTGAACTTTTCACCCAGTTAAACTTTATATCTTTTTCCAAGAATAGAAGTAATTGCAACATATCTTGCTTAATATCAATGACGCAAAGGTAATAGAATACTCCAACTTACTTTCGTGTTTGGTAGCGCGCGTGTTTTTCTATTCTTTTGCAACTGGATTTAAATTTTCAAATGTTTTTTTTGTTGGTTCGTTTTTGCCACTTTACTAAGCCAAGGGCAACAGCTTTACAATGGATAGCGATCAAGTTCTACTCCATCTCAATTCATGCTATAAATCACAACAGCCTATAGACAATGACCTAATAGATAGGTTTAACACTAGTGTCACCAAGTCTAGTTTGAACTTGACCCAATTGATTGGTATTATAAATCAAATCTTAATCAATAGTGATTTAACTTTAGTTGATCCCGAGGGGATATTGATTAATTTACTTGAGAAGTTGCTTTCTATGTTGTCATTTGAAGAGATATTGTTGGTATACCCCTTGAATACAATATATCAATTTTTAATTGAATCTGATAATTCCACAGTTAAACAACTTTGTTTGAATGTTATTAATTTGAATTTACATGAGGAAAAGACCCAGGAGTTTTTATATGTGAATGATATATTGAGTAAGTTAATCAGGATATACTTTACAAGAGATACACCTATTCCAGTGTTGAACCAAATTGAAAAATTAACTAATAGTTTAACCTCAAGTGAGTTTAACAAGTTGATAACGTCAGAGTTGTTACTGTTTATTCAATCATTCCGTATAAATGAAGATACTACACTCATGGCGAGATATTTAGATTATTTGTTGATAATTTTACCTCATATTCAACACAATCCTTCACTTTATCAATTCACCAAGAGTGAGATTGTTCAAATTGATGATGATCCATTATATTTGATATTATTAGCTCAATTTTATTTGAAATTATTAGATCAACTATGTGATATTTCAACCTCGTTAAACGCATTGATATCATTATATGTCAATGATCAGTTAAATGAATTGGTCAAGGGAGAAGTGATTAATATTATTAGTAAAATGTCGTATTTAAACAAGTATATTCCAATTCTTGAACAAAATCAAATATTTAAAACTCATAATTTGATTAAGATATTTGAACATAATCAATCAGATATTCAATTATTAACCAAAGTTAACTCAGATATAATTCTCCAATTGAACCCGGAGATTTATCAAGATATATTAAGTAATTTATCATTGTTTAATGATCAATTATATCAACCCGTGTTGTTAAACTTTATAAAATCCCGAGAAATATTTAATAAATTACTGGATCAATTCACGAATTATAAGTTTTCAATAATGTCGAGAGATAGATTATATAACGTATTATTAAGAATGAGTCAATTTAAACATACAAAAGAATATTTGTTCAATAATTTACCAAATATAATCACGAAATATTTAATTGAACCGGAAAGTATCCAGAATAATCAATTATGGAAATTAAAATTAGAAATTTTGGAGAATTTGTTACAAGAGGATGATGTTTTGGGATATGAATATTGGTTTGATGAATTGGATCAAGTTTATGAAGTGATGAAATATGGAAAGTGTTTTAAGAATGCCCAAGTTGATATTATGGATGAGACTGTTTAACTGAACACAGTAAGCCACAGAATCCTGACCATACCAAAATATTAGCGGATAGAAGATATATAATTTGGAATATAAAGCTAATTATTCTTTAAATAATGTAGAATAACCTGAAATAATCTAAAATGATGTAAAACCATATAAAACAATATTAATTCAAATTTATTTAAAACAACATATAAATCAATCTATATACTGAATAAGCCATCTTCAATCAACCTTAAGCAGCAACTTCCTAGATTAAAAAAGTTAGTAGTGTGAGGAGAGTCGAGGTGATCTTCTCTAAGTTTGCTCTCTCTTACCTCATGCTCGCACGATAATACCACTCTAGATCTGTCGATCACAAACAGATACTCCTAAACTAATACGTTAGTAAATGAGGAAAGTCGAGGTGATCTTCTTAGTTTGCTCTCAAACCTCATCCTATCGCAACAATAGACTATTTCAAGTCTGTCGATCACAAACAGACCAGTCCTTATCAATCAAACAAGTACCTTGATCAACTAAACCAAATCTTAACAATTGCCGACATACGAAAATATAATAAACATTTCAACTTGTAAATGGCTCTATTGAGTGAATGATGTTATTAATATTTGTTCCTAAGTTTGTGTTTTGTTGAAGTTGTAATTGAAGGGGAATATTTTGAAGTTAAGCGCTTGATTGAAAAATAATAATAATTAATAAACTAGTTCAAAATCATGTGGAATTACTTAAAATAAAGGTTAGTATTTATTCTATATTCTTTGTATATGTATTACTTATTAATTATTCTAAATTTTAGCAAATTATAATGAAAAGTAAAAGAAAGTGATGTGAATTTGTAAAATCTAAATTTTGTTTTTGCATCTTTTTATATTGCAAAATTTGGATAGTATAACCACACAAACAAAAAAAATTATAGCAAATTTTGCAGTAGGAATTGAAGCTTAAAAACCACAATATAGAGGTAATCTAATTTTTAGCCCAGTGGTACGAATTCTTAGCAAAGATAAACAAGCTTCAAGCTTCTTATGAGTATTTATATGTATAATAGATAGTACAAGCTTATATACGAATATTTAAACAATCATTGAAGGAGCGAAAGTGAAGAAATAGTTATAGTAGCTATAGTTTAGAGAGGAAAGATACACAATTTCTATTATATAGTTAAGGCAGTATCTATTTTCAGTGCCGTAAATATGTAACCATATTGGCCGAGCTATATCGAAGTTATATATAACCAGGCAACCTATTACTTCGCTATTTCCTTTAGTAACTACGTTCTACGTACATCTATTACTTCGCTACCGCTCAGCAATAGCCAATTTTATAACTTTTATTTATTATTCTGTATATATATAAATATGCATTTTTTTAAGCCCATTCAGGGTCGGTGTGATAATCAGAGCCACCTCTCCAAGAACCACCTCTACCTCTATTTCCCCCTCTTCCTCTATAACCACCTCTCCAACTACCACCTCTACCACGTCCACCCCTTCCACGACCACGACCTCCACGGCCACCTCTTTGTAAAGAAGCTTCACCAAACGTATCAATATTCATTGATTTTTCATCGGCCCATCTTAAACTTGATCTTTCTTCCGTCAGGGAAGAGATATTATCGAAAAATGATGATTTCTTGTTATATCCTGTATGTTCCAATTCCCGTTCTTGTTCTAATTCCTTGGAGAATTTAGCATTTGCAGACTCAAAATCAAATTCTTCACTAGGGATATCGGGACCATGAGATTGTTTACGATGACGTGGAGGAAAGTGTTTTGGTTCTTCAGGGGTTGATCTTGGTTGAGCATCGGCTGGAGAGTGTGCATCAGTTGTAGATGTTGGTTTTTCAGGGATGGTTTTTGTTGGTTCAGGTTGGTGTGGGGCGCCAGTTTCAACTGGTTGGTGTGGAGAAGCAGCAGCACCAGCGGCGGCGGGAGGAGATCCAGAAGTTGCACTAGAGGTAGTAGTTGCAGGTACCTTAGCAACACCTGAAGCCCCAGCAGCAGGACCACTAGTTTGAGGCATTGGTGGAGCAGAATAATACCCTGAAGTAGCCGATGCATCAGTTGGAGTAGTTGCAACATAATTCACAGGCTTGACTTGATCAACAGGGATATCCAACACTGACAAATCCTTGACATCAGACCCACGAAATACAACATATTCATAAATGTCATTTCCTGGAGGTACTTCTAAATTAGGAGTACCATTAGCAGCCATACGACCTTCAGTACCTAATAATCTCACGGAATTAAGACCAACAGTAGCATCTTCAGAATTAATGTTGTCCAAAAGACCAACATAACGAAGTCCCTTGTTGGAAATCAACGAAATTGTCTTTCCAATGTATTGAGACATAATATTGACCTTGGGGGGTTTGATCTGGGGGGCGATACACGAAACAAGTGAATGTTTTTCCGTTCTTGATTTTCGTGATTACTTCAAATGGCAACACAGTGACAGTTCGAAATTTTTTTGGTAGAAAGTGCACGACCTGGAAAAGTACAAACTAATATCTGCAAGAATGAAGTTGTTACAATGCTACACTTTAGAGGAGGTAACATAATGGTCGGCTGTTTTATATTATGAGTCTAGTACTTAGTAGTGGTTTAAAAAGGTTAGTACATGTTTGTGTGCAAGAAATGTTTTGAAACAAGAAGATTTTATTTATTTTTGCAGTAATTTTATCGAAAATTCCAAAAATCATACAGTATATATATCATAGTCGAAACGTTGACCCTTGCTTGTTAACTGGATACAAGAACTTCCTCCTATTATTGAATAATCTAGTTAGACAACAGTGAAGGGTACTTGAATTTATGCACAATTTCGCAAGGGAAGATCCAATAATAGCCTCCATACTTAATTACCAAATTTTACTCAGTCCAGAGAGCGAGGAAAAACAAAAAAAATTGTCACTCAATTTGACATATCATAGACAACAAGGGGAAGCAACACTATAGACAATATGAGCAACGATCCATTGAAAGATTTCACTACGATTCCACTGGATGGAGTTGATCCTGAAGAACACCTTGAACAAGAACAATCACATGAAACTGAACAACAGGAACAGACACAACCACAAGAGCCAGCTGAATACAGTGACGACGACGATGACAATGTGTATAGTTCTATGAGAGCCCATAAACTAGCCTCTGATGAAAACAAAGCTGTAACCAAAAAGAAAATTGTCAGAAAAGTCCAGAAACCAGAAAATGACTCTCTAACCCCAAACCATCCACCACCACCAACATCACAACAACTCCAACAACAAGATAATGACGTTCCTGATTCATCTAGGATATATTCTGATCCAGCAATGAGGAAACGAATGCTATTAGAAGAGAAGATGGCTGCTGCTTTAAAATCCAAATCTATAAGAAGAAGAAAAGCCGATGAAGATGATTTAGAAAGAATGCAAGATGATAAAATTGACTTTTTAAAGGATCAAATGATTAAAGCAGCAAATTTAGATGTTGAAAAAAATTCTCAAGGTCAAATAGCCACGGAGAAGTTAAAATTCTTGCGTGAAGTAATTGATATTTTATCTCGTGCTGATTTAGCAATTTCAATTTTAGATAATAATTTATTAGAAGCAGTTAGATTATGGCTTGAACCATTACCTGATGCTTCAATGCCCGCTTATCAAATACAAAAGGAACTAATCCAATCCTTGGAGACTTTACCGATTAAAACCGATCATTTGATTGCTTCTGGTATTGGTAAAGTATTGGTATTTTATCAACGGTCAAAGAGAACTGAACCTTCATTAAAGAAAATTGTCGATAGATTAATTGGGGATTGGACCAGACCAATTTTAAATAAATCAGATTCTTATAAAGATCGTACTATTCAATTTCATGAATATAACAAGAGTAAATTTTCAAATCAATTGGCAAGTTCTAAATTGGGTAATAGACCTAAAGAAGCAAGAACATTGTATGAAGAAAATGCTGAAAGAAGGAAAAGAGCAGCTATTCCAAGTGCTAGAACTGCGGCATATAAAGTTGCCCCTAGAGTTGATGCAAGTTTATTAAGAAGACAACAAGCTAGAAATGCTCATAATGATGAAAGATTCAAGAGAATTAATCAAAAATTAACTCTGATGTCGGTTAAAAAGAAGGCAGTTAAAAAGGGTGGACCATCAATTGAAGGAAGAGGTTTAGGTATGTAGTTTAGCTAGCAAGCCATGGTAAACAACAGAAAAAAATAGTACATAGTTTAAACTGAGTCAAATAATGCACATACTACTTTAGCTAGTAATAGCCTTGTAAGTCTCCTTTCCTGTAAATACATAACTGATTCAAGTTACTTCGCTGTCGCTCAGTAACAGTATTTTTTCTTAATACACGTAAATTTAAAAAATTATACAACCATATAAATGACCTAAATAGATTAAAAAGGAACACCACACAAATACTTGAAAAAAATTAGAGACATTCTCAGGAGAATCCCACCACACATCCACAATAAATGCAAAACAATTAAAAAAATTACTGGACAAAAGTGTGTAATTAACATTTAAAAAAACATCTTCTCTCTTTCAATATCACTTGATCCCCCTCTTTATTCTTGTTATAAATTATTTATTTCTATGCCCTTGTTTGGAAATAAAACACAATATATAATCTATGATCTTGGCTTTTCCTTCTTTTCCTTCCATAAAGCTAACAAGGAGACACCAGAAACCTTGACAACCTTGAATCTAACCCCTGGAATATCACCCTTAGCCTTACCTCTTCTACCGAAACCGGCCAATAAGACTTCGTCATTTTCATCAACAAAGTTTAAACAACCATCATTTGGAACGAAAGCAGTAACCTTCTTACCGTTCTTGATTAATTGAACTCTGACACACTTTCTAATAGCGGAATTTGGTTGTTTGGATTCAATACCAATCTTTTCCAATACAATACCCTTGGCATGGGAAGAACCACCAAATGGAGAAGACTTGAAAGCAGTTCCTAATAATCTGGCCTTATAAGATTGATCAGCCCATCTGTTGTTACGGCGGTGGACTCTTAATTTTCTAGCAGAGTTAAGACCTCTTGGTTTACCTTTACCCATATTGAATTATACTGTCTATGATTTAAAAAAGAAGAGTGTAAAAAACTGTATGAAAAAAAAAATTTTGTAGTTTTTTTTCTCTTTGAAACTTTTGATTTTCTCTCACTAACAAAAATTACGCTGTAGGGGGTGAAATTTGTGTGAGATGTGCTCGCACAGTGTGCGCACTAAAACGTTTGGCCTTAACTATGCGAAAAAATAAACTATGTGTACACTATTTTTTATTTTTTCGGTGTATTATATTGCAGAAAAGATGTTATATCTGCTAGTGTGCATATTAATTAATCACGTGTGACTTATCAGGGCATAACCCTAATGCCAAGTTCTTTACAAGAAAAAAAGGTTGCAAAATAATTTGTATGAAGAGAGTTGACTTTGAACTAGGGTAAAAGGAGATAAAGGAGAGGGGAAAAACTAATAACACTTTAATGCTTGGATGTTGTACGTACATATAGGCACATTGAAGAGTAATCCACTAATACAGTTGTATTTCACATTTGCGCAATTCTATCGAGTCTTCGACTGGGATCTATTCCAAACTAGAAGCCAAACTGTCATTTTTCTACAATAGGGACTTAATCTCCAAATTGAAGTGATATATTAACACTAAATTTATCAAAATAAATAAACTACTTCTTACATAACTATACGTTTTGGTTTCTTTCCTTTCAACAAGGTTAATAAAAACAAAAACAACATATCAATTTGGTCCTTAAACATAAACAACAACCCTTGAACAAACACCCCTTTCAATAATTGAGGAGCAATACCCTTGTATAACCCGCGGAATTTCTCCGTATGCCATAAATGAGCCAACGCATCTGTAAAATGATCAAATTTGATATCTTCTTCATCATCATCGTCTTCCTGTTGTCCGGATTTACCGTTTTTATTCTTTGGTTTAGATTTCTTTTGAATCATGGCCTTGGATACAATTAAAGGTTGAGTTGCGAGTGTAGCCATTGATTTTGCCAAGACTCCAAGTGAGAAACTTTCCAAAGGTCCCAAGAATTCTTTAGATCCATATAATACTTGTTTCAATCTTTCATAAGATCCATAAGTGATGGATGGATTAATACATAAGACCATGGAAACTCTTAATCCTCTCCATAATCCAGTAATACCATCTTGTTCCAAGATTTCCCGGACTAATTGAATTAAATTCTTATGCAGTTTATCAGTTTGTTGTTGAGTAGTAATCACCCCAATTGGCATGGTGAATAATTGAGAAATTGCCGCAGCAACTGCACCAAGAAACAATTCCATCAATGTACTTGGTTTATGATTGGGGATATGTTTGTTTAAATTGGCATACACTTTTTTGACAATACTATACCAATAAAAATATGAAAAATTTTGAGCAGCTGTACCAGCAACTGTAGAGAATAATCCATGATACCAACCTAAAATCCCCTTTTTAGCATAAATTTGTCGTAATACATCAACGGTATTTTTATATTTCAATTCATTATCTTTAGTCACGGCTTGTTTGAATACCGAGTCTTCCAAATCAGATGCTTCACTTGATGAAACCGAGTCGGTTGAATGTACTTGGTGTGTTTTCTTCTTAACTTGGGTTTGAATCAATACTTTACTTAAATCTAATGGATATATCAAGGTATTGGCAATTGCCGAAGCCAATGCTCCAGAAGCGGCTTTTTCTATTGGTGTAAGTTGCATCTTGAACAAGAAGTTATAAAAAAGTGAATATGAATGTGAATGCCTGGGATATATAAATTGATTGCTGGAAATGTGCTACCCTTTGTTTAAAGTACAAAAAAGTCAAAGAAATCTATCCAATTATACCAACACTATTTAGTAAACAAAACTGAATAATAATTTGCAAAAAAAAGTCCATATCTTCGTTTTTATAGATTGGCGTAATGTCCCGAGGTTCATATGCTATTTAAAACGTTTTTCTGCTCACAAATAAGTTGGGGCCGGCATGTGGGGGAAATGTGAGTTTTCTTCCGAGGAAGGAAATAAATGCGTCCCTCTCTGTAACCCGCCAGCTTTAGCCTGAAAAAAGATCGGCAACTTTTTTTTTCTCCACCCCACCACCATCGCCACAATTTCCTCCCCACTCTATTGTGACCTGTATATAAGACGATAACAACAAATTCCCCCTCTAACAAAAGATATGGGATGGCTATCCGGATCAATAAGCTGAAATTTGATATAAATAGAGGAGAGATTAATAACCGATTGGGCTTTTTTAGGTGATGCCCCACATTATACAAAACAATGGCTAATTTATTATTTACTTCCAAAGAATAACTTCTCGATCTATACCACTAGATATTAATCTTTCATTATACTCTTTATCATAGTAGGTTAAGAAATCTTTAATCTTACCCAGATGTACATCTTTAAGTTCAACTACAACATTATCGTCAACCAAGTCAATACCTCTGATTACACCATCATCTCCCATGATCCAAATACCACTACTATTTGACGCTTCGTCTATAGTAACATCATAACTAGTTACATGTTTAGGTAATCTCCACGCTATAATCGGTTGGGAATATTTGTCTTGTGGTGACATTGTATTTAAGTTTTTGATTATTTGATTTCTCTTGATTTGTCCTGGTACGTCTTCTTCTTCTATAATGTCCAATGTGACTACTATTAATCTCATGTATGGTTCATGCGAAGTAGCCACTGCAATTAAAGGCGTCACTAATCCTAAATGTTGAATGGTGATGTATCTAGGTGAGAACCCTGAAGAACTAAACTCAGCATCATTTAACGAAATCTTGAATAACAACTCCAATTTGTCTTGTTGTTGAACTTCATAAACATCTAATAATGTATTGTCCAATTTACCCAAAACAATTAATAATCGATTATTATGATTAATCACATCAAAACAAGTTCCTTGTTGGGATAACTTCAATTCAGTCACTATAGTAAACTCCCTATCATTTTCTAATTTAATCACTTTTAAATAAAAATCCCAGCCTAATGTAATTATATAATCACAATCGTTAAACCTAACATACTTGGCGTCAATGATTAACCTTCTATGTACTGGGAATTCCTTAACTGTCTCCCACTTGTTGTCTTTATCTTGGGAGTAAATATACAACATCCCACTCATACCTACAAACAACAATAAATTTGACTTGATAGGAATGATTTTCTTAATAACCACCGGGAATTTCGTATGATAATGTATGACATGCTTATTACCATCCACAATATAAATCTGAGAATTATTAGTCGTGAAATAAACAAACCCATCAAGATAACTGGTATTAATCACTAACCCATCAACATCAAGTAATTCTTCCGGTTTTCGAGGGAACGGAATCACCCAATTTAGTAATTGATCTCGGCCAGTAGTTTTCAAATATCCGGTACTTAATCTCCGTTGACCAAAATCCAATTGTTCAAAACCTTGAGCTATTTGATTGAAATTGATTCGATCACTGATGATTTCAGTTAATGATTCATCACCTAGTTTTTTAACCTCAATTGGTTTACCATGTTCTTGTTGAAATTGTTTGAGTGTTTGCTCGTATCCATTCTCAGCCAAGAAATCAGCGATTAAATTGTGTACGGGTGTAGTTTGTTTAGACATTGCAAGTTTCTTACCAAGCTATCAAATATTACTGCGTGATTTTTTGGGGTAAAAAAATTATCGAGGAAGTTGATGTATTGTCGCAAAATGAAAATGCCAAGCTAAATACGTCGCGACAATTGAGTGGATATTGGAATGCTTTTATGCTACTTAATTGTAAGGAATTTTAAGGTAGACAAAAGGTCGCCAATTCTGACACAATCGCATTACCAGACAAAGGGTAAGAGTATCTACCCAATCTAAACAATATAATATTTCAATTTTTTCTAAACATAATATATAAATAACAAAAACAAACACAAATATAAAAATAAGTTCAAAAGTCTAAACCTTTTCTGCCAATTCTTCCAATAATTTATAATCTCTTTGTTCAACTGATCCATTACCAGGTAATCTGGTACACCCTTCCAAATATAAATCAACTTCACGAGCACATTGTCTACCTTCTTGAATACCCCAAACCACCAAAGATTGACCTCTTCTACAATCACCGGCAGCGAAAACATTATCGTTCTTACTAACTTGATATCCATTAGCATCTACCGTGGTAATTGTACCTCTCTTTGTCTTTTCAACTTCTAAATTATCAGCTTCTGGTCCAAGGAATCCCATAGATAATAAAACAATATCAGCTTCAAATAATTCTTCACTACCTGGAACTTCAGCCATTTGCCAAGCACCTGAATCGGAACGTTTCCATTCAACTCTAACGGTTTTAATTCCCTTGACGTTTCCTTCACCATCATCAATAAATTCCTTAGATAAAATGGAATATTCACGAGGATCTTTACCATAATGAGCCTTGACTTCAGTATGACCATAATCAACCCGGAAGATTCTTGGCCATTGAGGCCATGGATTATCCTTGGGTCTATCATTTGGTGGATTAGGTAACAATTCAAAGTTGGTCACGGATTTAGCTCCATGTCTTGTAGATGTACCTAAACAATCATTACCAGTATCACCACCACCAATAACAATAACTTTTTTACCAGTGATTGTTTTACGAATAGTTTCCAAATTGTTGTCTAATAAGGCCTTGGTGTTGGAATGTAATAATGTCATGGCATAATCAATATTTTTCAAACTTCTACCAGGAATCTTTAAATCTCTTGGAATAGTGGACCCAACTGCAAATACAACCGCATCAAATTGACTCTTTAATTCAGAAACTGTGATATCTTCACCAACAGTGGTATTAACAATGAAATCAACCCCCTCGGCTTGTAATAAATCAGTTCTTCTTTTAACAATGCCCTTATCTAATTTCATATTTGGAATACCATACATTAATAACCCACCTGGTCTATCACTACGTTCATAAACTGTAACATTATGACCAGCTTTATTCAATTGATCAGCACAAGCTAAACCAGCAGGACCAGATCCAATAACAGCCACGGTTCTACCAGTTCTACTAGTTGGTGGTTGAGGTTTAATCCATCCTTGTTCAAAACCATGATCAATAATGGCACATTCAACCGATTTAATATTCACGGGATCATCACTAATACCCAAGACACAAGCACCATTACAAGGAGCAGGACAAATTCTACCTGTAAATTCTGGGAAATTGTTCGTCATTAATAATCTTTGTAAAGCGTCAAACCAACGATCTTGGAAAACCAATTCATTCCATTTAGGAATAACATTTGAGATAGGACATCCAGTGTCAGAAGTACAAAATGGAACACCACAATCCATACATCTAGCAGTTTCATATTTCAATTCTTCAGGAGTTAATCTTGAAGTCATTTCATTCCAATCTTTAGTTCTAACTTTGGCATCACGATAAACTTCATTTCTACGTTTATACTTCATGAATCCACGAAGTTTATCTAATTTAACTGGAGCCTTCTTTTCAAAATCAGTATTGAAAATCGTATCTTCAACATCCAAAACTTTTGGTTCTTCAGGCTTGACATGTTTATGAGTATGAGCACGACCAGCTTTGATCTTTAATGCTTCACCATTGGTTGCATCAGCTTCAGGATCTTCCTTGATTGATTTCAAAAATGTATTCAATTCTTGTTTCTTGACTTCTTCCTTTTTGATCTTTTCTTGTTCTAAAACCTTTTTATAATCAAATGGTAAAACCTTGACAAATCTTGGTAAATATCTCGTGAAATCGTTTAAAACTCGATCGGCAACTTCAGAACCGGTGTAATGACGATGATCTTCAATTAAACCTCTAATAAATGCAATTTCTTCCCGATCGGTAACCGCAGATAATTCTACAGTCTTTTTATTGACACGATCACCAAAATCTTGAGCCATATCTAAAACATAAGCAATACCACCACACATACCAGCCGAAAAGTTACGACCAGTATTACCCAAGACAACGACTCTACCACCAGACATGTATTCACATCCATGATCACCAGTACCTTCAACAACAATATTGGCACCAGAATTACGAACTGCAAAACGTTCAGCAGCAATACCACGAATGAATGCAGTACCGGAAGTAGCACCAAAGAATGCAGTATTACCAGCAATGATTTGATCTTCAGCTTTAAACTTGGAATCCTTTGGTGGATAGACAATAATTCTACCTCCAGATAATCCCTTACCAATATAATCATTGGCATCACCTTCTAATTCCAAAGTGATACCTGAAGCCAAGAAAGCCCCAAATGATTGACCAGCAGAACCAGTAACATTAACATGAATAGTATCATGAGGTAATCCTTGTTCTCCAAATGTTTTAGAAACTCGGTAGGATAAAGTAGTACCCAAAGTACGATCAGTATTAACAATATCACAATCAATAGTAACAGGTAACCCTTTAGCTAAAGTCATTTCCGATTCATCAATTAATTTATTATCCATACGAACATGTAATTTCAAATCTTGTTTTCTAACACAATAAGTAGCAACTCCTGGTCTAATAGAATGAGCTGGGGTTAAAATAGGTGATAAATCAATATTAGCATTCTTAATATTACGTAAATCTTCTCTAATTTTCAACTTTTCAGCACGTCCCACCATTTCATTAATAGTTCTAAAACCCAAATTAGCCATAATTTGTCTTAAATCTTGAGCCAAATAGTAAAAGAAATTGATCACATGTTCAGGAGTACCAGGGAATTTCTTACGTAAAATAGGATCTTGAGTAGCAATACCAACTGGACAAGTATTTAAATGACATTTTCTCATATAAATACAACCCATAGCAATCAAGGGTGTAGTAGCAAACCCCCATTCTTCAGCACCTAATAAACAAGCAATGGCAATATCTCTACCGGTTCTAATTTGACCATCAGTTTGTAAAATAACTCTACCTCTTAAATCATTCAATACTAAAGTTTGATGAGATTCAGCTAAACCTAATTCCCAAGGTAATCCAGCATATTTGATTGAAGTTAATTTAGCAGCACCAGTACCACCATCACCACCAGAAATCAAAATGTTTTCCGAACCGGCTTTGGCTACACCAGCAGCAACAATACCAACACCAACTTCACTGACTAATTTAACTGAAGTTCTTGCTCTTGGATTAGCACATTTCAAATCATACAATAATTGTTTTAAATCTTCAATGGAATAAATATCATGATGAGGAGGTGGAGAAATTAACCCAACCCCAGGAGTAGAATGTCTAGTCTTACCAATTTCTGCTGAAACTTTATGACCAGGTAATTCACCACCTTCACCAGGCTTTGCACCTTGAGCCATTTTAATTTGTAATTCATCAGCATCAGCCAAGTAATATGAAGTAACCCCAAATCTACCTGAGGCAATTTGTTTAATTGCTGATCTCATAGTATCACCATTTGCATTGACTTGAGAACGAGCGGCATCTTCACCACCTTCACCAGTGTTTGATTTACCACCTAATCTATTCATAGCCACAGCAATAGTAGAATGGGCCTCCATTGAAATAGAACCATATGACATAGCACCAGTGAAAAATCTACGAACAATTTCCGTCCAAGGTTCAACTTGATCAATAGGCACACTGTTTCCTGATTGATAATCAAAATCCAACAACCCACGTAAAGTACAATTCTTGACGGCTTCATTTTCCTTTTTAGCATACACTTCATAAGCATTTTCATTCTTGTTACGAACTGCATCTTGTAAAGAAGCAATTGCTGCTGGATCGTTAATATGACGTTCACCACCATCACGCCAATGATATTCCCCAGTTTCAGGTAATCCCAATGGTTTAATGGTTTGTCTACTAGGGTATCCACGTTCATGTAAAGTGAATGCATCTTGAGCAATATATTCAAATGTGACCCCCTTGATTCTGGAAGCGGTACCGGCAAAACAACGATCAATTACAGAATTATCAATACCAAGAGCTTCAAAGATTTGAGCCCCTTTATAACTTGCCAATGTGGAAATACCCATTTTTGACATAACTTTTAAAATACCAGCATCAATTGAATTCTTATAACCTTGAATAATTTCTTGAGATGTTTTCTTGACTTTTAATAATCCTTGTCCATTCATACGAACTAAAGTTTCCATAGCCAAATAAGGATTGATTGCATCAGCACCATACCCAACTAAACAACAAGCATGATGAACTTCTTTAGCTTCTTGAGTTTGAATAATTAAAGCCACTTTAGATCTTTGTTTTTGACGAACTAAATGATGATGAACTGCACCCACGGCAATTAAACTCGAGATTGGGACTCTTGTTGGACCAGAATTAATATCAGTTAATATAATGATCTTGTTATCATCAGCAATGGCTTTGGAAGCTTCTTGACAAATGGAATCAATTGTAGAAATATAACCAGGAATACCAGATTCTTTATCAAATGTAATATCAATATTTGCTACAGACCATTTAGGATAAACATGTTCAATATTTTGAATGGCTAATAATTGAGAATTATCTAAAATTGGAGATTTCAATAATAATCGATTACATTGATCAGGCTTCATTTCTAATAAGTTCCCCTGAGGACCAACATAACATTCCAAGGACATAACAATTGATTCTCTAATTGGATCAATAGGTGGGTTGGTAACTTGAGCAAATAATTGTCGGAAATAGTCATATAATAATTTAGGTTGATCACTAAGACAAGCAAGAGCATTATCATTCCCCATAGACCCCAAGGCTTCGTTACCTTCTGCCATTGGTGCCAATACAAATGAAAGTTGTTCATGAGAATAACCCGAGGCAATTAATCTAGCATCAGAATCAAGTTTAATTGAAGTGTCAATTTCATCAGCAATAATATTTATTCCTCTAGTGTCCAATTTATGGTTTAAATCTTGTAAACTAATTATATTTGCCATTACCCAAGATTTAAAATCAAATCTTGAAGCAACCAGATTCTTCAATTCCCGATCATCAACAATTCTACCTTGGACAGTATCAACCAATAACATTCTACCTGGTTGTAATCTTCCCTTGGTTAAAACCCGTTCTGGTTCAATTTCAATTACTCCAACTTCAGAAGCACAAATTATAAAATCATCATCAGTAACATAATAACGACAAGGTCTTAACCCATTACGATCTAAATTGGCCCCACAATAACGATCATCAGCAAAAGTGAATAAAGCAGGACCATCCCAAGGTTCCATTAAACAAGCAGCCCATTCATAAAATGCCTTCTTTTTAGGGTCAATATTTACATCATTTTGCCAAGCTTCAGGAATCATCATCATAACTGCTTCAGGAAGGGAAACCACACCATTAATTACCAATAATTCCAACACATTGTCAAAAGCAGCTGAATCAGACCCACCTTCTTCAATAATTGGAAATAATTTATCCATTTCATCACCAAATAACTGAGAAGCCATAACCCCTTCCTTGGATCTCATCCAGTTTTTGTTCCCTCTTAAAGTATTAATTTCCCCATTATGAGCAGCTAATCTTAAAGGTTGGGCTCTATCCCAAGAGGGGAAAGTATTGGTGGAAAATCTTGAATGAACAAGAGCAAAATGAGCTTCAAATTCCGAATTGGCCAAATCATGATAATAATTATAAACTTGATTTGGAGCCAATTGACCCTTGTACACAATAGTTTTGTTTGAAAGAGAACAAATATAGAACCAATTATGTAATCCAATAGTATGAGACGATTGTTTTCTTAAAATAAACAATTTCTTTTCAAATTGTCTAGCATATTTGCTTTGAAACTCTTGGGTAGTAAATGTCTGATTAATCAATTCTTGCAATACAATTGCTGGTTGTAAAATAAACGGTTCACGTGATAAGGAAGCCGGACCTAAAATGGTTGAATCATGAGGTACTTTTCTCCAACCCAAGACTTTTAAACCCAAGGATTCAGCAATACTTTCAAAAGTTGCCTTTGATTTTTCAAAAACCGCATCATCCCGTTTGAAAAACAAATTACCAGTACCATATTGACCAGGAGGTGGCAATTCAACATTACAATGATATTTGAATTCCCGATTAAAGAATTTATGAGGAATTGAAGTTAATAAACCAGCACCATCTCCATCCTTGGGGTTTAATTCACCCCCACGATGGGTCATATTACACAACAAATTTCTAGCATCAGACACAATTTTATGCGAGGGGATCCCTTTCAAATGACAAGAAAACCCGACACCACAGGCATCTTTTTCCAATTCTGGATTGTATAACCCTTGAGCTACAGGTAATGCACAAGCCCAAGACTTGTTATTGGGAGTCTCATCGTAATTGTAGACGTTTGTAGTTGAGAATTCTTCTTGTGGCAAGTACGAAGAGTTTGTCATTTAATAGCTCTTTGTTTAAGTAAAAAGAAGAAAAAGAACAAGAAAGGTTAAATTGATCTAGAAAAAAAAACAACTAAGGAGAAATTGGAAAACTATTATAACATGCACCAGAGGGTGGGTGAGAGGTGGATACGAGACAATGCACAAGAACATCTGAAATTTAAATCAAACGTTAACAAGAAAAAAAAAATATTGATCTTTAGATAAAGAAAAATGACTACCCAAATTAAAATTAGCAAATCACAGGAGATTCCATCCATGTGGGGTTACTAACAGTTGGGCATTTTCTAAATTTTTGTGGTAGGAATTTGATAAGTCACGTGTACGGCTGGGAACAATTTGTTTATCTTAGGCCAATTAGGTTAATTTAATTTGTCAAAATGGAGTTTAGAAGCCTCGGAATTTCTTGCCTGATACAATTTTTTTTTTGCGTTCGGTCATGTGATGTGCTTATCTCTGAGACAAAAGAAAAAATTTTACCGGTAATTGTTTTTTGTCTTATCAGTTGTTGTTGATATTCAATATTGTTTTTCACAACCGGGCCGTTTTTTCGTAGTTGTATAATGTAAATGCACTCGTGTGATTTGAATACGAGAGAGGATGTTGTAAATATTATTCGAAATAATAGTTATAGTGTAACACTGCATATGATATTTTCAGAGTTCAAACTGTTCCTTTGAAGCGATCCAAGAATTTTCACAGAATCTCGGTAAAAATTATTGCAAAAAATTTTCTTGTGAGGAGCAAAATACTCTCCTATTAGAGAACTACAACTATCGCCCCTCACAATTGGAGGATATGTAAATGGGGCTATTTTCAAGGACAAATACGGAAATATATACATTGAATTTTGCAAAATTTCTTTGCACATTCCATGATCTAGAAGAAGTAGTACCAGTAGTTACCTTACATTTAACTGCACCTTGAAAAATGTAGTACTGGATTGGAAAACATTACAATCTAGCAGAACAAAAAAAAAACATACATGCTTATGCCAATATTTTCTTATTTGAGCAGAATAATTCAAATAAATTTGTGTCTAATTCATTTTTACTTCTCAAATGTATTTCGTAAGTCCGATAACCCAATATTGAGTAAATACCTTGTTGAAACATGCAATGATAACGATTTGCATGAGATACTTAATGTGGAATCGATCTACATGTAAAGAACAACGTCCCGTCAGAGAATTTAAACCGTCAAGAAAGTTTAGCTTAAACTTGACAAGACTGTTTCACTAAATTTTAACACTGATTACCTAGTATTTGATGCATTTTTTCAACTAATGGGAAAAATAACCTAAATACACGGTATATTTTGATGGAAATCATTTCCATGGACAAATGTTGAATGATTCTTACATCACCTAAGGTTCAAATCTAATAAGTTCTTTTGATATATCTCGGTATAACCATTGACAGGTAGATCACACTAATTAGAGTGCGGGCAAATGTTGAAGTTTTTTTTTTCCCAACCCCCGATCTGGCTTTTGCCACTACCTGAAACCAAAACAAAAAAAATACAGAAAAAAAAGGAGCGTCTGTTTAGCTTTTTAACAACTACACATCATCAATCAATTGCGATGGCTATATCTACTTTATTGACCCGTTCCAGTATGATGATGGTCTCATCAATTGTACGTCATGGTTTGATCACGTCTTTTGCTGGTGCTCCCAAGCAAACCATTGTTCGTTGTTTTGTATCCAGCTCCATTTCTTTGCAAGAAGTTACCGAACAATCAACAATTGAAAAACAGAAAACCATCAAACAATTACAAAAAGAAGTGAAGGAACAAAAGAAAAAGGAAAAGCATGCAAAAGAAAAAATGGAAAAAGCCAGAAAGAAAGAGAAGGAGAAACAAAAGTTTTTGGATAAAAAGAAAACTCTTAAAGCAAAGGAATTGATTCAAAAGGAAAAGGACAAGGCAAAGGAAAAGCAAAAGAAAATCAAGGAACTTGCAGAATACAAGAAATTAGAAAGACAAGCCTTGTGTGAGAACTTTTATTCATTTCATAGGTTTATTGCTCGATTTGGTCCTGGAAAGAATCTTGCCGAAAGACTTGCCGCTGTAAAATCTTTTTCAGAACATGAGGAAGAGATCTACAGAAAGGCATATGCTAAACTTAAACGAGAAGCATTCCCATATTGGCCCCCAAGACCAACTGCTGCGGGTCTTACTCCGTTTTTTCAGTATTACAAACTCAGGTATAATGATATTTCTGGATCTATTGGTGAAAGATCGAAACAAATCGGCAAAGAATGGAATGAATTAAGCAAGGAAGAAAAAGCTGCATACCCTTATGATCAGGAAGAAGCTCGGAAACATCTTGAAGATTTGAAAGTATGGAAGCAAGAAAGAGTTAAAGCTTATTTGAATGCATGGGAATATATCAAGAATTATAAGTTTGACATTGATGACCCAACCACTTATGAATGATTGTAAAAATAAAAACCCTATTTTAGTAATTAGGAAAATCTTCACAAAAAGTTTTTTAACGTATTATTAATAAACATTATTTGTAACTTGTCCATTTGTAAGTTTTCTCCAATTATAAAAAGAAGAATACGACATAAGATAGTAAATAATAAAAATTCATAATAAATTTAACTATATATCGCTTATTACATAACGAACTAATTGAGTTTTCAAGTCAATGGACATAATTATTTGTTATTTAGAGAAACAAAACAGCTCCAATTAAGGCCCAAACAGTTGGAACAACAGCAGCAGATGCTGATCCTTCATAGACCAGGACTGGAGCAGCAGGTTGAACTTGAGGAGAGATTGGTGTTGCTTGAGCACTAGGTGGTTGAGCTGGTTGAGGAGCAACTGGAGCAGCAGCGACTGGAGCAGGAGTCGTAAAAGACCCTGCTTCAACACTAGATTCAGGATACAAGGTTGATGTAATGTAAACATTGACAGTTACCACAGTAGTGTAATCTTCTTCAGTTTCAGTAACTAATTCTTGACTAGTATAAGTGACAACACAAGGAGCAGTTACAGTTTCAACTGGAATTTCTGGAACTTGACTTTCTTCTTCTTCAGCACAAGATTCAGTAACTTCTGGTTCAGAAGTAGTTTCTTCAACAGAACCATCCAATGTAGAACAACCAACAGTAACAGTAAGAGTGGTAACATCTCCTTCTTCATCAGTAGTAACACATTCTTCAACAGTAACTTCAGTGGTACCACAGCTAACAGTAACTGTTTCAAGACCTTCAGTCTCATCACCAGTAACAGAAGTACATTCTTCAATAGTAATAACAACAGTAGAAACATCAGCAGTAGTGATTGTTACAACTTCACCATCATCTTCAGTAGTTTCTTCAGCTTCTTCACCATCAGTAGTTTCTTCAGCTTCTTCACCACAATCAGTAGTTTCTTCAGCTTCTTCACCAGCAGAGGTTTCTTCAGCTTCAGCTTCAGTAGTTTCTTCAGCTTCACCAGCTTCAGAGGTTGGTTCCTCACCAGCTTCAGTTTCAGGTTCTTCTTCTTCGGATCCACCACAACTGACGGTAACAGTTACAACTTCTCCATTATCGTCACTAGTAACAGCGGTACATTCTTCAACAGTAACAACAACGGTAGAAACATCAGCGGTGGTAGTTGTAACTACTTCAACAGTATTACATGGTTCTTCAGGTTCACCAGCTTCAGTGGATTCTTCAACTTCACCAGCTTCAGAGGATGGTTCTTCAGCTTCTTCAGCTTCAGTAGTAGCTTCAGGTTCTTCTTCTTCAGATCCACCACAGGTTGGCTTTTCTTCAGGTTCAGTAGATTCTTCAGCTTCACCAGCTTCAGAGGATGGTTCTTCTTCTTCAGCTTCAGTAGTAGCTTCAGGTTCTTCTTCTTCGGATCCACCACAGGTTGGCTTTTCAGGTTCACCAGCTTCAGTAGTTTCTTCAGGTTCACCAGCTTCAGAGGATGGTTCTTCTTCTTCAGCTTCAGTAGTAGCTTCAGGTTCTTCTTCTTCGGATCCACCACAGGTTGGCTTTTCAGGTTCACCAGCTTCAGTAGTTTCTTCAGGTTCACCAGCTTCAGTGGTTTCTTCTTCAACTTCAGCAGCGGCACTGGTTGGTTCTTCTTCAACTTCAGTTGTAACAGTTACTTCTGGTTCTTCAGCGCCACATCTTGGCTTCCAACAAACTTGAGGAGCATCAATGAAAGCAAAACCTGAGGCACAACCATGGACATAACTTGCAATAGTATTTCCAAAAGCGTACTCAACCAGGAATGGACTAGAACAATGTAAATCACCATAGACTTCAGCTTCCATAATCCAACTAATAGCAAAATCGAATTCAGCACCTACAACTTTGTTGATTCCCAATGATTTATCAAAAAGCTTAATAACACCACCTTCTTCTTTTAAGGCCTTGAGGTCCTTTAAACAAATGGATCCTAATTCTGCAAATTTGAAGAATTTCATAAGTGCTCCTACTTTAAATTCAAGTGAAACTTCATAATAGTTTTCAGAAACCCATTTGATTTCTTTAAATTTGAACTTTTGTAAAAGTGGGAATTCATTAATTAAAGCATGTAATCCGAAACCGATATCACATTTCTTAGTGAGTTTCTTGCTATCACAAGTACCAACTGGAAGTTTTTCAGGAGGAGTGAATGGAGGATGTAAGATTTTACAAGCATCAGTAATCTGTAAGATTAAAAAGGAAACCAAAACTAACAAACAACGCATTTTAGAATTTTAAACGAGTGAATTAAAAATTGCTGCAAAAAGGTTTTTTTTGTCTAACAAGTATAACAAGTAAAACTAATGGAAATATATTCTGAAGGTGGATCCATCCTATTTATAGTTGATTAACCCTCATAAAACTTACAAACATGTTCGTCAATTAGTATTTACTTCTTTGACGCCATTTTCGTAACTCGGGTACTCACCGAGTTTAAGCTTACTTTTAAGCTGGGCGGTTAATTTCAAATTCTAATGGTTATTTTTCCTGCATAAAGGAAATTCATTTTTGTAACAACAACACAATTACCCGAGGCTTGGTTATGGAACCTTAATTTAGAAAGATCGTTTGACGACAACAGGGTCCCTTTCCAAAAGCAGTTAAAATACACCAAATGTTTGAATATAGACAATCTCTCTAGTTTTATGGTAACAAAAGTAAATTATCATTTGCATTTTATTTACAAAAGCCTATTTTTTCTTGTTTCACAACATTATAGTGGTACGATGGACATACCTTGTTATGAAAGTAATTACTGGAAATTACCATTGTTTTGTTCGTAATTAGAACCCTTTGTTGTTAGCGAATCCAATATTAATTTCCTTGCCGTTGACGCGTCAGAGTAATTGTTGACTTCAAGCGCGAGGAGTTAAAAAAAAGCGCAAGGTGTTAAATAAAGCACAAGACACTAAAGGAAATCCAAGCAAATGGTTCTCGGTCTGGCATCCCATTTATTAGTTGTTATTAATAGACTTTATTTGTAAATTGCGTCTTTGTGGGATATTTAGTACCCCACCTTGTAAGAGATTAAAAAAGCCTACAGTTATTTGTAACTAATTTTTTTAAAAAAGGTAATAAAAATAAAAACAGATTCAAACTAAATATGCATATCAATAAACGAACGAATAAACTTTTTAAGTGAATAGATTTTTGTCACTCAAAAAAAGAAAACAACTGCCAATAAGGCCCAAATTGCATTTGGCACAGAAGTAGATGCCAGTCCTTGATATACTGAAGTAGCCGTGGGTAAGGGCTGGCCGGTATAAGTAACAGTAGATGGGGTAACTGTAGCATTAGAACTCACCAAAGAACTCACCAAAACTCCCTTTTGTACCCCTGCATCTATGATCTCTTCATCATTACAATCTGTTTCAACACCTTCATCAGGAGTCGTAGTAGACCCTGCGTTAAGGTACACCGTTGTTGTAATGTAAACTTCAACAGTCAGAACAGTTGTGCAACCTTCATGAACTTCGGTTTGTACTATTTCAGAAGTGTAAGTAATACAAGTTGTTGACTCAGCATCAGTATCAGTAGCTTCACCACCGTCACCATCATCCGTAGAAGTCTCTTCATCAACACCAGTTTCAGTAGCCTCACCACCATTACCATCATCAGTAGATATCTCTTCGCCAGTTTCAGTAGGTTCACCCGCACCACCATCATCAGTCTCAGTAGGTTCAACAGGATTACCATCATCCGTAGAAATCTCTTCACCAACAGTTTCAGAAACCTCACCACCGTTACCATCATCAGTAGATATCTCTTCGCCAGTTTCACTAGGTTCACCACCGTTACCATCATCAGTTTCAGTTGGTTCACCAGCACCATCATCAGTATCAGTAGGTTCAGCACCGCCTTCTTCTTCAGTAGTTTCAGCAGCACCTTCATCTTCAGTAGTTTCAGTAGCACCATCCTCTTCAGTAGATGGTTCTCCAAGAACCTCAGTATGAGTGTTTTGACATTCACCGTCAGTACAAGATTCTGCAGCACCACCATCATCAGTATCAGTAGGTTCAGCACCGCCTTCTTCTTCAGTAGTTTCAGCAGCACCTTCCTCTTCAGTAGATGGTTCTCCAAGAACCTCAGTATGAGTGTTTTCACATTCACCATCAGTACAGGATTCTACAGCACCACCATCGTCGGTTTCAGTAGGTTCAGCACCACCTTCTTCCTCAGTACTTGGTTCTCCAAGAACTTCTGTATGAGTATTTACACAATCATCGCCGGTACAGGATTCGACAGCACCACCATCTTCAGTTTCAGCAGGTTCAGCAGCACCTTCGTCTTCAGTAGTTTCAGCAGCACCTCCCTCTTCGGTAGTTGGTTCTTCAGGAACCTCAGTATCAGTATGTTCACAACCACCGTCAGTAGACTCTTCGACAGCACCACCATCGTCGGTTTCAGTAGGTTGAGCTTCCTCTTCAGTAG